>NW_024121876.1:20703114-20737567 GCF_016745375.1 Pimephales promelas | reverse complement strand
GTTTCTCCAATCTTCTCAAAACTCTGGATTATGATAGAGGGCTGTGAGACTTTGACCTGAGTGCAAAAATGGAGGCTCTAGACCCTTCCAGAGCTGAGATATCGAAATTCAAAATTTTGACCCGAAAAAAAACGACAGTGTTACCCTTTCGTTTTTTTTTCGTTTTGGGCGAAAAATTAAGTTTCTCCAATCTTCTCAAAACTCTGGATTATGATAGAGGGCTGTGAGACTTTGACCTGAGTGCAAAAATGGAGGCTCTAGACCCTTCCAGAGCTGAGATATCGAAATTCAAAATTTTGACCCGAAAAAAAAAACGACAGTGTTACCCCTTTCGTTTTTTTTCAGTTTTTGGGCAAAAAAATAAGTTTCTCCAATCTTCTCAAAACTCTGGATTATGATAGAGGGCTGTGAGACTTTGACCTGAGTGCAAAAATGGAGGCTCTAGACCCTTCCAGAGCTGAGATATCGAAATTCAAAATTTTCGACCCGAAAAAAAAAAAACGACAGTGTTACCCCTTTCGTTTTTTTTCGTTTTTGGGCGAAAAATTAAGTTTCTCCAATCTTCTCAAAACTCTGGATTATGATAGAGGGCTGTGAGACTTTGACCTGAGTGCAAAAATGGAGGCTCTAGACCCTTCCAGAGCTGAGATATCGAAATTCAAAATTTCGACCCGAAAAAAAAAACGACAGTGTTACCCCTTTCGTTTTTTTCATTTTTGGGCGAAAAATTAAGTTTCTCCAATCTTCTCAAAACTCTGGATTATGATAGAGGGCTGTGAGACTTTGACCTGAGTGCAAAAATGGAGGCTCTAGACCCTTCCAGAGCTGAGATATCGAAATTCAAAATTTCGACCCGAAAAAAAAACGACAGTGTTACCCCTTTCGTTTTTTTCATTTTTGGGCGAAAAATTAAGTTTCTCCAATCTTCTCAAAACTCTGGATTATGATAGAGGGCTGTGAGACTTTGACCTGAGTGCAAAAATGGAGGCTCTAGACCCTTCCAGAGCTGAGATATCAAAATTCAAAATTTCGACCCGAAAAAAAAACGACAGTGTTACCCCTTTCGTTTTTTTTCATTTTTGGCGAAAAATTAAGTTTCTCCAATCTTCTCAAAACTCTGGATTATGATAGAGGGCTGTGAGACTTTGACCTGAGTGCAAAAATGGAGGCTCTAGACCCTTCCAGAGCTGAGATATCGAAATTCAAAATTTCGACCCGAAAAAAAAACGACAGTGTTACCCCTTTCGTTTTTTTTCATTTTTGGGCGAAAAATTAAGTTTCTCCAATCTTCTCAAAACTCTGGATTATGATAGAGGGCTGTGAGACTTTGACCTGAGTGCAAAAATGGAGGCTCTAGACCCTTCCAGAGCTGAGATATCGAAATTCAAAATTTCGACCCGAAAAAAAAACGACAGTGTTACCCCTTTCGTTTTTTTTCGTTTTTGGGCGAAAAATTAAGTTTCTCCAATCTTCTCAAAACTCTGGATTATGATAGAGGGCTGTGAGACTTTGACCTGAGTGCAAAAATGGAGGCTCTAGACCCTTCCAGAGCTGAGATATCGAAATTCAAAATTTCGACCCGAAAAAAAAACGACAGTGTTACCCCTTTCGTTTTTTTTCGTTTTTGGGCGAAAAATTAAGTTTCTCCAATCTTCTCAAAACTCTGGATTATGATAGAGGGCTGTGAGACTTTGACCTGAGTGCAAAAATGGAGGCTCTAGACCCTTCCAGAGCTGAGATATCGAAATTCAAAATTTCGACCCGAAAAAAAAACGACAGTGTTACCCCTTTCGTTTTTTTTCGTTTTTGGGCGAAAAATTAAGTTTCTCCAATCTTCTCAAAACTCTGGATTATGATAGAGGGCTGTGAGACTTTGACCTGAGTGCAAAAATGGAGGCTCTAGACCCTTCCAGAGCTGAGATATCGAAATTCAAAATTTCGACCCGAAAAAAAAACGACAGTGTTACCCCTTTCGTTTTTTTTCGTTTTCGGGCGAAAAATTAAGTTTCTCCAATCTTCTCAAAACTCTGGATTATGATAGAGGGCTGTGAGACTTTGACCTGAGTGCAAAAATGGAGGCTCTAGACCCTTCCAGAGCTGAGATATCGAAATTCAAAATTTCGACCCGAAAAAAAAACGACAGTGTTACCCCTTTCGTTTTTTTTCGTTTTGGGCGAAAAATTAAGTTTCTCCAATCTTCTCAAAACTCTGGATTATGATAGAGGGCTGTGAGACTTTGACCTGAGTGCAAAAATGGAGGCTCTAGACCCTTCCAGAGCTGAGATATCGAAATTCAAAATTTCGACCCGAAAAAAAAACGACAGTGTTACCCCTTTCGTTTTTTTTTTTTTGGGCGAAAAATTAAGTTTCTCCAATCTTCTCAAAACTCTGGATTATGATAGAGGGCTGTGAGACTTTGACCTGAGTGCAAAAATGGAGGCTCTAGACCCTTCCAGAGCTGAGATATCGAAATTCAAAATTTCGACCCGAAAAAAAAACGACAGTGTTACCCCTTTCGTTTTTTTTCGTTTTTGGGCGAAAAATTAAGTTTCTCCAATCTTCTCAAAACTCTGGATTATGATAGAGGGCTGTGAGACTTTGACCTGAGTGCAAAAATGGAGGCTCTAGACCCTTCCAGAGCTGAGATATCGAAATTCAAAATTTCGACCCGAAAAAAAAACGACAGTGTTACCCCTTTCGTTTTTTTTCGTTTTTGGGCGAAAAATTAAGTTTCTCCAATCTTCTCAAAACTCTGGATTATGATAGAGGGCTGTGAGACTTTGACCTGAGTGCAAAAATGGAGGCTCTAGACCCTTCCAGAGCTGAGATATCGAAATTCAAAATTTCGACCCGAAAAAAAAACGACAGTGTTACCCCTTTCGTTTTTTTTCGTTTTCGGGCGAAAAATTAAGTTTCTCCAATCTTCTCAAAACTCTGGATTATGATAGAGGGCTGTGAGACTTTGACCTGAGTGCAAAAATGGAGGCTCTAGACCCTTCCAGAGCTGAGATATCGAAATTCAAAATTTCGACCCGAAAAAAAAACGACAGTGTTACCCCTTTCGTTTTTTTTCATTTTTGGGCGAAAAATTAAGTTTCTCCAATCTTCTCAAAACTCTGGATTATGATAGAGGGCTGTGAGACTTTGACCTGAGTGCAAAAATGGAGGCTCTAGACCCTTCCAGAGCTGAGATATCGAAATTCAAAATTTCGACCCGAAAAAAAAACGACAGTGTTACCCCTTTCGTTTTTTTTTTTTGGGCGAAAAATTAAGTTTCCCCAATCTTCTCAAAACTCTGGATTATGATAGAGGGCTGTGAGACTTTGACCTGAGTGCAAAAATGGAGGCTCTAGACCCTTCCAGAGCTGAGATATCGAAATTCAAAATTTCGACCCGAAAAAAAAACGACAGTGTTACCCCTTTCGTTTTTTTTCATTTTTGGGCGAAAAATTAAGTTTCTCCAATCTTCTCAAAACTCTGGATTATGATAGAGGGCTGTGAGACTTTGACCTGAGTGCAAAAATGGAGGCTCTAGACCCTTCCAGAGCTGAGATATCGAAATTCAAAATTTCGACCCGAAAAAAAAAACGACAGTGTTACCCCTTTCGTTTTTTTTCGTTTTTGGGCGAAAAATTAAGTTTCTCCAATCTTCTCAAAACTCTGGATTATGATAGAGGGCTGTGAGACTTTGACCTGAGTGCAAAAATGGAGGCTCTAGACCCTTCCAGAGCTGAGATATCGAAATTCAAAATTTCGACCCGAAAAAAAAACGACAGTGTTACCCCTTTCGTTTTTTTTCATTTTTGGGCGAAAAATTAAGTTTCTCCAATCTTCTCAAAACTCTGGATTATGATAGAGGGCTGTGAGACTTTGACCTGAGTGCAAAAATGGAGGCTCTAGACCCTTCCAGAGCTGAGATATCGAAATTCAAAATTTCGACCCGAAAAAAAAACGACAGTGTTACCCCTTTCGTTTTTTTTCGTTTTGGGCGAAAAATTAAGTTTCTCCAATCTTCTCAAAACTCTGGATTATGATAGAGGGCTGTGAGACTTTGACCTGAGTGCAAAAATGGAGGCTCTAGACCCTTCCAGAGCTGAGATATCGAAATTCAAAATTTCGACCCGAAAAAAAAACGACAGTGTTACCCCTTTCGTTTTTTTTCGTTTTTGGGCGAAAAATTAAGTTTCTCCAATCTTCTCAAAACTCTGGATTATGATAGAGGGCTGTGAGACTTTGACCTGAGTGCAAAAATGGAGGCTCTAGACCCTTCCAGAGCTGAGATATCGAAATTCAAAATTTCGACCCGAAAAAAAAAACGACAGTGTTACCCCTTTCGTTTTTTTTCGTTTTTGGGCGAAAAATTAAGTTTCTCCAATCTTCTCAAAACTCTGGATTATGATAGAGGGCTGTGAGACTTTGACCTGAGTGCAAAAATGGAGGCTCTAGACCCTTCCAGAGCTGAGATATCGAAATTCAAAATTTCGACCCGAAAAAAAAACGACAGTGTTACCCCTTTCGTTTTTTTTTTTTTGGGCGAAAAATTAAGTTTCTCCAATCTTCTCAAAACTCTGGATTATGATAGAGGGCTGTGAGACTTTGACCTGAGTGCAAAAATGGAGGCTCTAGACCCTTCCAGAGCTGAGATATCGAAATTCAAAATTTCGACCCGAAAAAAAAACGACAGTGTTACCCCTTTCGTTTTTTTCATTTTGGGCGAAAAATTAAGTTTCTCCAATCTTCTCAAAACTCTGGATTATGATAGAGGGCTGTGAGACTTTGACCTGAGTGCAAAAATGGAGGCTCTAGACCCTTCCAGAGCTGAGATATCGAAATTCAAAATTTCGACCCGAAAAAAAAAACGACAGTGTTACCCCTTTCGTTTTTTTTCGTTTTTGGGCGAAAAATTAAGTTTCTCCAATCTTCTCAAAACTCTGGATTATGATAGAGGGCTGTGAGACTTTGACCTGAGTGCAAAAATGGAGGCTCTAGACCCTTCCAGAGCTGAGATATCGAAATTCAAAATTTCGACCCGAAAAAAAAACGACAGTGTTACCCCTTTCGTTTTTTTTTTTTTTGGGCGAAAAATTAAGTTTCTCCAATCTTCTCAAAACTCTGGATTATGATAGAGGGCTGTGAGACTTTGACCTGAGTGCAAAAATGGAGGCTCTAGACCCTTCCAGAGCTGAGATATCGAAATTCAAAATTTCGACCCGAAAAAAAAACGACAGTGTTACCCCTTTCGTTTTTTTTCGTTTTTGGGCGAAAAATTAAGTTTCTCCAATCTTCTCAAAACTCTGGATTATGATAGAGGGCTGTGAGACTTTGACCTGAGTGCAAAAATGGAGGCTCTAGACCCTTCCAGAGCTGAGATATCGAAATTCAAAATTTCGACCCGAAAAAAAAACGACAGTGTTACCCCTTTCGTTTTTTTTCGTTTTTGGGCGAAAAATTAAGTTTCTCCAATCTTCTCAAAACTCTGGATTATGATAGAGGGCTGTGAGACTTTGACCTGAGTGCAAAAATGGAGGCTCTAGACCCTTCCAGAGCTGAGATATCGAAATTCAAAATTTCGACCCGAAAAAAAAAACGACAGTGTTACCCCTTTCGTTTTTTTTCGTTTTTGGGCGAAAAATTAAGTTTCTCCAATCTTCTCAAAACTCTGGATTATGATAGAGGGCTGTGAGACTTTGACCTGAGTGCAAAAATGGAGGCTCTAGACCCTTCCAGAGCTGAGATATCGAAATTCAAAATTTCGACCCGAAAAAAAAACGACAGTGTTACCCCTTTCGTTTTTTTTCATTTTTGGGCGAAAAATTAAGTTTCTCCAATCTTCTCAAAACTCTGGATTATGATAGAGGGCTGTGAGACTTTGACCTGAGTGCAAAAATGGAGGCTCTAGACCCTTCCAGAGCTGAGATATCGAAATTCAAAATTTCGACCCGAAAAAAAAACGACAGTGTTACCCCTTTCGTTTTTTTTCGTTTTTGGGCGAAAAATTAAGTTTCTCCAATCTTCTCAAAACTCTGGATTATGATAGAGGGCTGTGAGACTTTGACCTGAGTGCAAAAATGGAGGCTCTAGACCCTTCCAGAGCTGAGATATCGAAATTCAAAATTTCGACCCGAAAAAAAAACGACAGTGTTACCCCTTTCGTTTTTTTTCGTTTTTGGGCGAAAAATTAAGTTTCTCCAATCTTCTCAAAACTCTGGATTATGATAGAGGGCTGTGAGACTTTGACCTGAGTGCAAAAATGGAGGCTCTAGACCCTTCCAGAGCTGAGATATCGAAATTCAAAATTTCGACCCGAAAAAAAAACGACAGTGTTACCCCTTTCGTTTTTTTTTTTTGGGCGAAAAATTAAGTTTCTCCAATCTTCTCAAAACTCTGGATTATGATAGAGGGCTGTGAGACTTTGACCTGAGTGCAAAAATGGAGGCTCTAGACCCTTCCAGAGCTGAGATATCGAAATTCAAAATTTCGACCCGAAAAAAAAACGACAGTGTTACCCCTTTCGTTTTTTTTCGTTTTTGGGCGAAAAATTAAGTTTCTCCAATCTTCTCAAAACTCTGGATTATGATAGAGGGCTGTGAGACTTTGACCTGAGTGCAAAAATGGAGGCTCTAGACCCTTCCAGAGCTGAGATATCGAAATTCAAAATTTCGACCCGAAAAAAAAACGACAGTGTTACCCCTTTCGTTTTTTTTTTTTTGGGCGAAAAATTAAGTTTCTCCAATCTTCTCAAAACTCTGGATTATGATAGAGGGCTGTGAGACTTTGACCTGAGTGCAAAAATGGAGGCTCTAGACCCTTCCAGAGCTGAGATATCGAAATTCAAAATTTCGACCCGAAAAAAAAACGACAGTGTTACCCCTTTCGTTTTTTTTCGTTTTTGGGCGAAAAATTAAGTTTCTCCAATCTTCTCAAAACTCTGGATTATGATAGAGGGCTGTGAGACTTTGACCTGAGTGCAAAAATGGAGGCTCTAGACCCTTCCAGAGCTGAGATATCGAAATTCAAAATTTCGACCCGAAAAAAAAACGACAGTGTTACCCCTTTCGTTTTTTTTCGTTTTTGGGCGAAAAATTAAGTTTCTCCAATCTTCTCAAAACTCTGGATTATGATAGAGGGCTGTGAGACTTTGACCTGAGTGCAAAAATGGAGGCTCTAGACCCTTCCAGAGCTGAGATATCGAAATTCAAAATTTCGACCCGAAAAAAAAAACGACAGTGTTACCCCTTTCGTTTTTTTTCGTTTTTGGGCGAAAAATTAAGTTTCTCCAATCTTCTCAAAACTCTGGATTATGATAGAGGGCTGTGAGACTTTGACCTGAGTGCAAAAATGGAGGCTCTAGACCCTTCCAGAGCTGAGATATCGAAATTCAAAATTTCGACCCGAAAAAAAAACGACAGTGTTACCCCTTTCGTTTTTTTTCGTTTTTGGGCGAAAAATTAAGTTTCTCCAATCTTCTCAAAACTCTGGATTATGATAGAGGGCTGTGAGACTTTGACCTGAGTGCAAAAATGGAGGCTCTAGACCCTTCCAGAGCTGAGATATCGAAATTCAAAATTTCGACCCGAAAAAAAAACGACAGTGTTACCCCTTTCGTTTTTTTCGTTTTGGGCGAAAAATTAAGTTTCTCCAATCTTCTCAAAACTCTGGATTATGATAGAGGGCTGTGAGACTTTGACCTGAGTGCAAAAATGGAGGCTCTAGACCCTTCCAGAGCTGAGATATCGAAATTCAAAATTTCGACCCGAAAAAAAAAACGACAGTGTTACCCCTTTCGTTTTTTTCGTTTTCGGGCGAAAAATTAAGTTTCTCCAATCTTCTCAAAACTCTGGATTATGATAGAGGGCTGTGAGACTTTGACCTGAGTGCAAAAATGGAGGCTCTAGACCCTTCCAGAGCTGAGATATCGAAATTCAAAATTTCGACCCGAAAAAAAAAACGACAGTGTTACCCCTTTCGTTTTTTTTCGTTTTCGGGCGAAAAATTAAGTTTCTCCAATCTTCTCAAAACTCTGGATTATGATAGAGGGCTGTGAGACTTTGACCTGAGTGCAAAAATGGAGGCTCTAGACCCTTCCAGAGCTGAGATATCGAAATTCAAAATTTCGACCCGAAAAAAAAACGACAGTGTTACCCCTTTCGTTTTTTTTTTTTCGGGCGAAAAATTAAGTTTCTCCAATCTTCTCAAAACTCTGGATTATGATAGAGGGCTGTGAGACTTTGACCTGAGTGCAAAAATGGAGGCTCTAGACCCTTCCAGAGCTGAGATATCGAAATTCAAAATTTCGACCCGAAAAAAAAACGACAGTGTTACCCCTTTCGTTTTTTTTCGTTTTCGGGCGAAAAATTAAGTTTCTCCAATCTTCTCAAAACTCTGGATTATGATAGAGGGCTGTGAGACTTTGACCTGAGTGCAAAAATGGAGGCTCTAGACCCTTCCAGAGCTGAGATATCGAAATTCAAAATTTCGACCCGAAAAAAAAAACGACAGTGTTACCCCTTTCGTTTTTTTTCGTTTTTGGGCGAAAAATTAAGTTTCTCCAATCTTCTCAAAACTCTGGATTATGATAGAGGGCTGTGAGACTTTGACCTGAGTGCAAAAATGGAGGCTCTAGACCCTTCCAGAGCTGAGATATCGAAATTCAAAATTTCGACCCGAAAAAAAAAACGACAGTGTTACCCCTTTCGTTTTTTTTCGTTTTTGGGCGAAAAATTAAGTTTCTCCAATCTTCTCAAAACTCTGGATTATGATAGAGGGCTGTGAGACTTTGACCTGAGTGCAAAAATGGAGGCTCTAGACCCTTCCAGAGCTGAGATATCGAAATTCAAAATTTCGACCCGAAAAAAAAAACGACAGTGTTACCCCTTTCGTTTTTTTTCGTTTTTGGGCGAAAAATTAAGTTTCTCCAATCTTCTCAAAACTCTGGATTATGATAGAGGGCTGTGAGACTTTGACCTGAGTGCAAAAATGGAGGCTCTAGACCCTTCCAGAGCTGAGATATCGAAATTCAAAATTTCGACCCGAAAAAAAAAACGACAGTGTTACCCCTTTCGTTTTTTTCGTTTTTGGGCGAAAAATTAAGTTTCTCCAATCTTCTCAAAACTCTGGATTATGATAGAGGGCTGTGAGACTTTGACCTGAGTGCAAAAATGGAGGCTCTAGACCCTTCCAGAGCTGAGATATCGAAATTCAAAATTTCGACCCGAAAAAAAAACGACAGTGTTACCCCTTTCGTTTTTTTTCGTTTTCGGCGAAAAATTAAGTTTCTCCAATCTTCTCAAAACTCTGGATTATGATAGAGGGCTGTGAGACTTTGACCTGAGTGCAAAAATGGAGGCTCTAGACCCTTCCAGAGCTGAGATATCGAAATTCAAAATTTCGACCCGAAAAAAAAACGACAGTGTTACCCCTTTCGTTTTTTTTTCGTTTTCGGCGAAAAATTAAGTTTCTCCAATCTTCTCAAAACTCTGGATTCTGATAGAGGGCTGTGAGACTTTGACCTGAGTGCAAAAATGGAGGCTCTAGACCCTTCCAGAGCTGAGATATCGAAATTCAAAATTTCGACCCGAAAAAAAAAACGACAGTGTTACCCCTTTCGTTTTTTTTCGTTTTCGGGCGAAAAATTAAGTTTCTCCAATCTTCTCAAAACTCTGGATTATGATAGAGGGCTGTGAGACTTTGACCTGAGTGCAAAAATGGAGGATCTAGACCCTTCCAGAGCTGAGATATCGAAATTCAAAATTTCGACCCGAAAAAAAAACGACAGTGTTACCCCTTTCGTTTTTGGGCGAAAAATTAAGTTTCTCCAATCTTCTCAAAACTCTGGATTATGATAGAGGGCTGTGAGACTTTGACCTGAGTGCAAAAATGGAGGCTCTAGACCCTTCCAGAGCTGAGATATCGAAATTCAAAATTTCGACCCGAAAAAAAACCCGACAGTGTTACCCCTTTCGTTTTTTTTCGTTTTTGGGCGAAAAATTAAGTTTCTCCAATCTTCTCAAAACTCTGGATTATGATAGAGGGCTGTGAGACTTTGACCTGAGTGCAAAAATGGAGGCTCTAGACCCTTCCAGAGCTGAGATATCAAATTCAAAATTTCGACCCGAAAAAAAAACGACAGTGGTACCCCTTACGTTGTTTTTTTTCGGGCGAAAAATTACGTTTCTCCAATTTTCTCAAAACTCTGGATTCTGATAGAGGGCCATGATACTTAAACCTGAGTGCAAAAATGGAGGCTCTAGACCCTTCCTGAGCTGAGATATTGAGATCCCATGTAGCATTTATGCCATTATAAATATCTCAATATCTCAGCTCTGGAAGGGTCTAGAGCCTCCATTTTTGCACTCAGGTCTAAGTCCCATGATCCTCTATCAGAATCCAGAGTTTCAAGAAGATCAGAGAAACTCAAAATTTCGACCCAAAAAAAAAACGACAGTGTTACCCCTGTCGTTTTTTTTTTTTTTTTGGTGCGAAAAAATAAGTTTCTCCAATCTTCTTGAAACTCTGGATTCTGATAGAGGGCCAAGAGACTTAGACCTGACCTGAGTGCAAAAATGGAGGCTCTAGACCCTTCCAGAGCTGAAATATTGAGATATTTATAATGGCATAAATGCTACAGTACGTGGGATCTCAATATCTCAGCTCTGGAAGGGTCTAGAGCCTCCATTTTTTGCTCCATTTTTGTCCATTGTGAAATGCTCCAGAAGTTAAAAAAAGGGGGCTGACGTGATTTCCATTGTAATAGACACAGGGTCTGAATGGGTTAAAACAGTTATGAACAAAACAGCATCATGCACCTGTTCATGCACAGTTTACAAAGAGCTGATCACATAGAAAAACATGAAGATGCAGTAGAATGGGTGGGGGTGGGGTGGGGGGGCACATCTCATAAACTACTTTCAACTTTACATGTCTTCTGAGCTTGTGCGAGACACAAGTGCAACGGTCAAAGTTGTCCGTCTAGCGCATATTTACATTGAAATCAATGGAAAAGGAGCGCAGAAAATGGGACGGCTTGGTTACTTTTGAGTCAACCAAGATCTTCTCCAAACTGAGCGTCTCTATTTCTGCAATGTTTTTAGTTAACCACGCAACGATTCAACTGGGATAGGCTAAGAAAAATATTAAAACGCAATGATCCGTAAATCCGGACAAAATCCGGATGCACCGTTTTTGCATTCTAATGTGGATTTTTATTTTTAACTATAGACGAATATTCAAAATTTTAATTTTGACAGCTCTTCTGCACATATATACATGCAGTAGCCAAAACAGTTTTATTTTGATTCATATATCTGAATTGACATATAGAATTTATAGTATATATAACTTATACACATATATATACACTACATATTATACATTAGCATTATAGGCATTACAAATGTCTACTTCCATATTTACGTTCATGGCGGTCATAATGTATAAAAGAGGCCCAGAGTTCAGGCTGTGCATTACTCTTCATCTTTCCTTTTCTTCGTGCTCTCATTCTGTCTGTAGGAGTGGAGGAGAAGCTGGACTATCTGAGCCAGATGAAGGTGAAGGGGCTTGTTCTGGGTCCGATACACACCGTGCGAGCAGACCAGCCGGATACACTGAATCTAACTTCAATTAAATCTGAAGTAGGCTCTGAGAATGAACTGGAATCTCTGCTGAAGCAAGCGCATAAAAGAGGTGACCTTTGACCCTGAATGACCTTTCATCCAGGAGTACCTTTTTAATTCTGACTGCCACTGAAGGTTTGCTAAGGGCTATACATTTGAATCATCCTCGATGACAACATCCACACCTTAAGATAGACATCAAAACTTTGAAGCCATTTTACGATTGGTCGTATGACAAGTTGCAAGTTCGCCCTTGACATCTGTAAAAGTGTAAAAAGATTGTTCTGACTGAGCCTAATGTTGCAATTTTGACTATTTTCAACGAATGAGGGATTTTGTAAATGCAAATTAAATTAAAAAGAACACCACAATTCAAACATTAAGCCTGTGTTAACTTTATAGATGAACTTTATATTTTCCCGCCCCTTCTTTTCCCCTGCTCTGTCTCTTTCTCACTCTCTTTCGCAGGTATCTCCATAGTGCTGAATTTAACACCCAACTATGAAAAACCCTCAGTCTGGTTCAACAATGTTACCGCTGTTGCTGAGAAAATCAAAGTAAGTGCTGATAAGACAGCGGAAATTGTGAAGGAAGTCCTATTCATGTGGACGGAGAATACGGGTAGATGAAAAGATGAGAAACTCGTATGAGAAAAATGACAAATTTAGATATTAGAACTGCAACATGTATACAAAAGTATATGATACCAACTTATTTTTAACTATTTCAATTGTTTTTGAATTTTTTAGAAAGCATGTGCATACTGGCTGACTAAAGGATTTGATGGCATTTTCCTGTCTGAATTGAAAGACATCGCAATATCTGACTACTGGCCATCTATACAAGACATATTCAACCAAACCGACAATACTAAAAAAGTGTAAGTCCGATTGGCTCACTCTCTCCTCCCCCATCACGAGTGGACACGCCCCCTACTGCCTTGGCTACAATAGTGTTTTGTTGCTCAATGGATCAGTCCAATACACTTAGTTGTTTTTTTTTTTTTTTTTTTTTTTCAATTTATACAGAATTAACAAATATTCACAAAATTGTTAGTTTAAATGTTGAACAGCGTTTCTCAGAAATAGATTACTGCACCTATTGTAATTTCTGTTGATTCATTTAATGAAATAGAGACACCTGCTGGCCAGATGGGCTAATGAGCACTGCAACCTGCTCCCTCAAATAGTTTTTCCACCTCTTTATTCTCTTTTATTTACAAGCACCAATTATTTTTCTAACCGTCACTATTTTTTTGACAGTTTCCCCTTACTCAAACCTCTCTCTCTGTCTCCTGGTCACTGTCAGAGCTCTGATGGGATCAGTCACCGGTCTCTCTGTGGAGGACGTCTCTCTCCTGTTGAACCGCTCAGGTGTTGACCTGCTCCTGACTGAACTGGCTGCTCCGGCTGGGTCCGGCGTGAGACAGGCACAGGCGATACAGAAGCTGTACTCTGGTCACCTGCAGACGAGTCTGGGCTGGAGTGTGAGTCGGTCTCTGGGATCTCCAGCGGCGCCAGTCAGGCTCTTTCACACACTGCTGTTCACACTGCCCGGCACTCCTGTGTTCAGCGCTGGAGACGAGATCGGATTCAAGGCAGGGTTGAGTGGAGCATGCAAGGGAGATGATTGAAAATGGCATAGATGGATAATTATAATGGGAAACTGAATCAGTGATTGGGCACAAATATCAGAATTGGCTCTCTTTCAATGATTGAGTTGAAATTTATCCATCCATCAATCCATCCGTCTAATCTAGCCAATATTTAAGCCCTATACAAACTTTCCAAAAAAATTCTAAAGTTGTGAAGAAATGGAAGTAGCGACCAATATTTTCTTTTATATAGTGACTTAAGAATTGAGCTAAAAAAAAAAAAAAGATTAATATTTCACAATTACTTCAATAACATGCATTTGGAAAATTTCATGCCAACTTTAAAATTCACTTTAGATTCCATAAAAATCTGAGTAGTGTTCTCAGCGAGACTGTGAATGTCTTTAATATCTCTGCTATTCTCAGGCCTTAGTCTTAGCATAGAAAGCTATGCTTAAAGTTAGCAAAGTTATTGTCATAATGCTGATGACTTAAGATTCCTCCTTTACAGGAAAACCTTCAAACAATGTGGGACTTGGAAAACCCAGTAGAAGCGACGAATGCAACAGCAAAGGTACGTTCTCATTCTTCTTTACATGGTTATTCATAACAAGTAGATGTGATCTCATCACTGAACTAATTACAAATTTAAAACCAGCACACTGTGCGTTTTGCTCTTTCCATCTTCCACTCATTCAGACTCTGCAGGAGGAGCGTATCGCAGTGCGTGGCTTCTTCAAAGCGCTCAGTGATCTGAAAAGAAAAGAGCGATCGCTTCTCCACGGAGAATATGTCAGTCTCCACAGTTCAGCCACTTCATTAGCATTTCTCCGCCTTTGGGATCAGAGCGAGCGCTTCCTGGTCGCCTTAAACTGGGGAAACGACTCAGTCACCATGACTCTGAGCGATAGTGACCTGCCGGCTCAAGCTCGGGTCTGCGCCACAACAGATACTGAGAATCTAGCCGTGGATCGCAAGGTGTTAGTAGAGAAGCTGGAGCTTGGGCCCAAACAGGCGGTTCTGTTGTCTTATCCTTATGCTGGTTAGAAACACACACACAGATCCTCATCTCGTCTCAGAACTGTTTTATATTCTCTGAGGCCGGTATATTATAAATTATAACCTTTTGTTTATGAAACCAATTACTGCAACTGGGGGAAATCATGCTTTGGTAGCCGAACGGTCATAATTACAAGTTAAAAAGTCAAAATTATTACATACTAAGTCATAATTATGGGATAAACCCCTGGCTTAAGCTTAGACCCAGACTAAAATGCATGTTTGAGCTGTTTTAACTGAAAGCCATTGTACTGATATATCTTAAAAATACAGTGGTGGAATGTAACGAAGTACAAATACTTTGTTACTTCACTTAAGTACATATTTCACGTATCTTTACTTTACTTAAGTAGAATAAATAGTGCATACTTTTTACTTTTACTTCGTTGCATTTTGCAGCAATTATTCTACTTTCTACTCCACTACATCTCTACAACTTCTGTTACATTTCCTGATCAGTTTTTCCCTGCCAAAACATAATCTGACCATCCATTCGTTGCACGTTTGTCTCACCAGTGACGTTTGGTTGCCATAGATACATCAACTAAATGCGTCTCGCACGCAGTGTGTTTATCGTGCAATTAATACGCGAAAATTTGTTTTTACGTGCATAGGAAACACACCGTGTGTAATATACGTTTGGTTAGGATTATGGCAAGCCAAGAGGTTCAGAATTACACCATAAATTAATCGCGTTTACTGCCAAACATAGTTATTAACATATAGTAAGGATAAGCATGGCTTGTATTGCCTAATTGCAAGCTTGTTTCAGAAATGGTGACAACATTTTTTTTCCATCATTATTGAACATCATTAAAAGGAGTATTAGGTTGAATGAGTTAGAATTAAATGTTTTATTAATCATTAGAAAATAGTCATTAAGAAAATCATTTGTTATGCAAGTACTTTTACTTTTAATACTTAAAGTACATTTAAAATCAGGTACTTTTTACTTAAGTATGCTTATCATTGTGTTACTTCTACTTTTACTAAAGTAAATATTTATCTGGTTATTTGTACTTTTACTTAAGTACTGAGATTCAGTACTTCCTCCACCACTGTAAAAATATATCAGTACCATTGTTTTGTCCCAAGATTCACACCAGTAATGTTTTTTCCAAGGCACATTTATAAAAGTTACTTAAATGTTAATGTAATTAAACTAAGGCCTAATCCATGCGTAATATAAGCCCTGTCTGTGAAACCAGGCCATGACTTAAAAAAAATCATGACTTACTAAGACATAATTCTGATTTATGTCATTATTATCTCATAGAAAAGTTGAAATTATGACACTAGAAATTATGACATGCTAAGTAAATTTTTTAGAGAACATTTTTTTAGAATTTTTGGCCATAATCTCGACTGTTTAATATCAATGGTTATGACTTTTTGCGTCAAAATTGCGATTTAGAATGTCATAATTTAAATTTTTCATCTCTTAATTATGACTTTTTTATCTCGTAGAATTATGATTTACCAAAGCATGGTTGTTTTTCTTATGTGGTGGAAATGGGCTTGAACACTTTTGAGTGTTAATCAGTGTGTGTCTATTAAATTTGACTTCTCTTCTCTACTAATAAAAAGTTTGTCAAGTGTACTCAAAGACATATTAAAATAAATAAATCAACTTAATTACAAATCTGATATATTTACAGTCTGTCTTTTTTGTAAATATGTGTGTGTTTTTTTGTGACTATTTTTTTTTTGTCTACGGCTTTGAATTTCTTTCCGTGTAATAACATGCACACAATACATTATTGTTGAGCGATTGTGTGTTGGCTGTGTGCCATTTGTCGTTAATTCTCAGGGCAGGAAAAGGAAGACTCTAAAGTTAACAGGTGTGTGTATGTGTGTCATGTACGGTCGTGATATGTACTATATAAAACTCTATTACTTCCTGCAGACTTTAGCTTGTAAAAAAAAAAGAAGGATAATTTCTTCCAGCATCTAAATGCTGAACGGGGTCGACGTGACACGCAGGATCATGAATCAAGCTCTTCAGTTGAGAATTAAGTAACACAATATTAACACTAATATTTTACTCAGGATTTGCACTAAAATTTGCACTTTTTTCAGTTATAACACAACAAGATTTGGTCATTTTGTATTTTACCTGATTTTGTTTAATTTTTATAACAATCTAGTGTTGATTATTGTGAGGTCATAGGTCAAATCTGAAATTTCAATGTAGTTCTCATTTACTTACCTTTATATCTGATGGTCCTATGCTGTTTTTTCTTTGGCTATAAGCCTTATGCTGCTCTTGAATTTAACGTTAATGTGTGTGTGTGTGTGTGTGAGAGAGAGAGAGAGAGAGAGAGAGAGACAGAAAGAGATTTTACAGAAGAAATCTTTGTCTAGCTCTAATTGTAAACTTTCCCTGATATAAGAGGTGTTGAAGGCTGTTCGTTTTTCATGTCCTCCCACAGACAAGAAAAACTTTGTGGTACAGAGAAGTTCAAAATTAAGCCATTGAACTACAATGGTAGAGCACAATGAATTTAGTTTTTCTTAAGTTGGAGTGAAAAACCAACTTAAAAGTCAATATATCAATATATCTTCTATCTTCTATCAATATATTTGGTCCCACTTTATATTAAGTGGCTTTAAGTACTGTGTACTTACATAGGAAAATAAGTACAATGTACTTATTGTGTTCAGGTTGTATTGTAAAACACTTTTGCTGCTATTGAGGTGTGATATGGGTAAGGTTAGGGACAGGTGTGGTGGTATGGGTAAGTATCAGGGTGGGTTAAGGTGTAAGGGAAGGGTCAACTGTGTAATTACAAATGTAATTACATCAATTAATTACAGTTGTAATTACATGCAGGTATTTTCAAAATATAAGTACAATGTAAAAACATGTATGTACACAATACCTCCAATGTATCAAAGTAGTAACTTCAATGTAAGTACATAGTACTTAAAGCCACTTAATATAAAGTGGGACCAAATATTTTCTAATGCCTGTTAATGATAATACAAAATCTACTCATCTAATATAACATTCAATTACACATTCACATTCATGTTAACTAAATCAACACACATGTTCTTAAAGGAATATAAATAGATCGTGAGAACTAAAAAGCGATTGGTAAAAACTAAAATCAGAAGGGGAAAACAGTCAGGCTAGTAGATGTTTAGATAAAGACTGAACAAAACAACACCGTTTCTACATCATTCGAATGTGTTTAAGCTACAAAACAGTGGTGGTGAAATATGTTTGACAAAATCGATTTGAGAAAGCATGTGCTTTCCGGTTATATTACATTTAAAACTATTTAAACATAACATACCCAGAAACTAATTTAAGTGCCTTTTTTATATTAGCTTGCTATATATTAAAGTAATTGCAGTTAATGTACAATATAAGGTATGAAATGCTTCTTTGCACAAACATCCCTCAACTTTATAGCTCTTAATCCTGTAATTGTGGACAAATGTGGGCACAGAGGACTGAGATGTGATCCTAATTTTTATTTATTATAAATGTTATATCACTGTCTTCAATAAAGTTTTTTCTATCCATTTATGGTGTTTGTTTTTATTTTGGGGTATTTTTTGAATTTATTTCCTTCAAAAAGAACCATATTTTCTATGTAACTTATACTTATTTTTATGTTTTATTTTTTTAACTGCATTAAAATATCATTCCAATAAGTTCTTAGAGCTAAAACCTAAAGATGAAGTGACTTTGCTGTCACCTGTTGTCTTATTTTGGCTTATTTTATTTTATTTTTCCCATTCATTTCTATGGGTGCCCATTTTTGACCCAAATACAAGATTAAGAATTAGTTTTTTTCACCCACTTAACATTGTAGAATTGTGTCAAGAAAAATTGTGTGAGTTCAGGAGGCAAACTTAGGAAAAGTAGCCAAGTCTTGTACTGCTCAGATCAAGGGAAGTATTTTTTAAAAATAAATAAAAACAATTTTGCCCACATTTGTCCAGAATACGGTTTTAGGGTTAAATTATTATTAGTTTACAAAGACGGTGGATAACAGAAGTGAAGTTTTGGGTTTGGAAATTACTTGGTACATAATCTTAAAACAGGACTAAAATAGGGCGATGGTCTTCGAACTTCGAAACTACATCTCTCAGAGTATTGTTTTAAGTATTGTAGAATAAGTTGACATGTTAGTTGTCATCAGATATTAAGCAGACACTACTAATACGCTAATGAGAGTTAGCTGATAGTGTCATCAAAATAAAGTGTACCCTAAACTGAAATATTAATAGCATTTGTTATATAAAGCAATATTTGTGAAAATAGTTTTGATACTTTAATTATGTCACAAATGACATTATAACATCAGCTGTTTGTTCATGTGAGTGTCGATATGAATGTTAGCGGGGGGACAGTGATATTTCAGACGACGGAGACAACGACGAGTTTCTGGTAAAACACGGCGTCGCACTCTTGAGATGACAGAGTGTGGTCACAAACCTGTGTGTGTTACATGTATTTGTCAGATGTGTGTGTGTGTCTGTAGATATGTGATTGTGTGTGTCTTTTCTGTGGAGACGGGGGTTTCAGTTTGACTCGGGGCAACTTTTGACGGCAGTGAATCGGGCTTTTTTGAGAGTTAGAAAATGGAGTCAAATTATCTTCTTAATCTTAAGGTATTCGCTTGATATGCCTTCATAAACAGGAAACAATTTTGCTAGGCTTAAACCACAAAACTCGTCTTCTCCTCTGATTAGGATTTTGTACAGACTTTATTATCTCTTTATCTCCTTTTCCTCCCTCCTTTCTCAATAAGAGATAGATATATAGATAGAGAGAAAGAACGACACAACGCCCCCTCTTGCCCTGTTGATGTGAAACTCCTCACCGAACAATGCTCAGTCATGCCTGACTCTCGGTTTTACTGCTACGGCCTACTCACATTCACTAGACATTAAACCCAATTATCTTGAAAGTCATCTTCATCATCTTCACAAGCATCACCAACTCCATCATCATCATCATCATCCTCAGCAAAAGTGTGACTTTCAATATCAAAAATACGTTGTTTGTCAAACTCTTCAAAATCTCTGCATGAAATAGTGATGAAACGGGGCAATTTCACACCTAATCATTAATAACGGCCTACTGAAATGTGTCACAAACACATCGAGGTAAAAAACGGCCATGTTGCCTTAAAGGAGTAGTTCACTTTTAAAAAAACTTTTGCTGATAATTTACTTACCCCCATGTCATCCAAGATGTCCATGTCATTCAGTCTTCAGTCGAAAAGAAATTAAGGTTTTTGATGAAAACATCCCAGGATTTAATGGACTTCAATGGGGACCAAACGGTTCAAGGTCCAAAAGACAGTTTCAGTGCAAACTGTTCAAAGGGCTTTAAATGATTTCATACGATGAATAAGGGTCTTATCAAGCGAAACGATCGCTCATTTAAAAAAAAAAAGTTTTAAGTTTTATATGCTGAAATGGTCGCCTTGCTCTGTTCTGTGATGCACGTTCGTGACTCTCCTCTTCAAACTCGTTTATCAAAATGAACGAATCTTTGTTTGTGTCATTTGGTTCATTTAACGAACGAAATGAACGGGTTGACTCGGGAAAAGATTCGTTCATTTTGATGAACGAGTTCGAACGCACATCACATAACACAACAAGGTGACCATTTGAGCTTATAAAACTTAAACTTTGTTATTTATTTATTAAACGAGTGATCGTTTCGCTTGATAAGACCCTTATTCATCGTCTGGAATCGTTTAAAGCCCTTTGAACAGTTTGCACTGAAACTGTCTTTTGGACTTTGAACCATTTGGTTCCCATTGAAGTCCATTATATGGAGAAAAATCCTGGAACGTTTTTATCAAAAACCATCAGTCTTTTCGACTGAAGAAAGAAAGACATGGACATCTTGGATGACATGGGGGTGAGTAAATTTCAGCAAAAGTGTTTTTAAAAGTGAACTACTCCTTTAAAATGAAAACTCATCCTTTCCTCATGTGCGTTTCAAACTGTACGACTTCTCGTGTGACACACGCACACAAAAAGACATTGTTTCTTTATACATTAAAGTCCATAGGGTTCACTGTTGTTTTGGACCCCACTAACTTTCATTGCGTGAAAAAAAAACAGTCAAAAGAAGCTTCAAAATATCTTGGTCTTATCAGAAAGAAAGTCATATAGGTTTCGAACCACGTTTGTTTTTAGTGAACTAATAAAAGTATCTTTTAGCAGGCTTCGTCCGCAAACAACTGCCGTGGTGTTGAAATGGAAAGCATTTCGGTTGCACTCGGAGAGCACTTGCCTAAGAAAGTATTGATAATATAACATAGGTTAAGGTCAGGATTATGGTACATGTACATGCAGAACAGGACTGTAAAATAAAGTGCGACCAGCATTTCTGCATCAATTCTATTATGCTTTATCGACCCAATGGACGAGACATTGGACACCACAACACAATAGGACAAACAATTTCTCCCAAACAGCATTTCGAAGCGGTGAATAACAAACAAACAAGATAGATAAGAAAGAGAGAGTGAAAGAAAGGACAGGCGCTGTGTCAAACTGAGAGCTGCCAGTCGGAGCAATACACTTTTTTCTCTCTCTCTCTCTCTCTCTCTCTCACTCGATGGCGTATGATGTTTTTTTCTCACTCGTTTCCAGGATCACAATGACAAAGGCTTGAAAAGATCAGAGGAACCAAGAGAAGACTGCCGTACCGACAAGTTAACCATCACCAACGCCTCCGCAGAGTCTCTCAGTGTCTGTCTTACCTTAACAGTACATCCCTCCTTCATTCACTCGTGCCTTCAGACGTGCGTGTAGCTGTCCTGCGGGCCTCGACTTCAGAGAGGTAAGTGACATCTTACTCTGTTTATGAACAAGCCAACAGAGAGCAAAGTGAGTCCGCCAGTGCTAAGACTGACTGGTAGGCATGCGAGAAGTGTTTTTACAAGTACGTTTAAGACACAGGCCACGGCTGCGCGGACACTCGATGTTGAATGTAAAGCGACGCACGCGTATTTCACTTGTTCTTAAAAGGGATAAGCTTGAGCTTTGCACCCAACATGGATGAGGCCTAGTTTAGGAAAACAGCTATGGACTGAATGTGGTTTCTTTTTGACCGTAATGCACCTCTATTTGCATTTATTCTATTTGCACCCTCTCTAGGTCATGAGATGCATCATTTGGTAACACTTAACAGCATTTTTAACGCTCCATGAGCATATTACAGTGGCTTCTGCAACATTCGGTGTCTTACGAATGACAAAATAGTTACGCGGTTTTGTTGATGATCTGTGAATTCAGTTTGAAAAGCTCTTTTTGTGCTCTTTAGCTAACAAACACTATATAGTAAAACGACGCTTTCTATTCTGTACGTCATATTCAGTCAATCAAACAGCTTTGAGGTTAATTCCTGTTTTCGCTCACCTTTTATGTGCAATTGAATTATGGGACTGATATTCCTGAACAACTGAGATTGCGCAAGGTTCTTCCTTTTAACACAGACAGCAAACCTAGTTGTTGATGGTGGACAATGCAAATTGTTCATAACTCACTTAATAATGTGTAATTCATTGTGTGATTCTTCTGTCGTTTGCATACTTTTTCATACTAGCAAAACGGGGTCTAATAAGCGCTATTTTTGCTATTACTGCAAAGTAAAATGCCCTTCGTGGACAAGCAATTCCACATCGTCATTTATGAAATTAAGTACTTATTTTACAGTACGTATACTTACAGTGCACTTAAGGGAACTACATGAGTTGATGTCAGGTTTAGGGGGAGGTTCAGGGTTGTAATTGCTATAATTAGTATATGTTATGTACAGGACTGTGAAATAAAGCGCTCCTGAAATTAAACTCACTTGTCGTATGACGGATAATGTCCCGCAAGCGCCTCCATGACTCTGCTGCTGTCGACGGCTCATCCAAGCGATGCTGATTCCTGAATTAGAAATCATTATTCACACAGTAAAAAATATATTTACAAAATGATTAGGCTTAATGGGAATCCTGCTACTAATAGAATAGCTTCTGGTTTGTTTCATCATTTCAGTGATGTCTAAGCACGAGTTGTTGTCATCCAGCGAGGGCATATTTCCTGTGGACTGATCACTGCGGCCAAATTTAGCTTTTAAAATTAGCAGCAAAAGTGCTGATTAAACAGCAGAGTTGCGTCTTTGTTTATCAGCTGTTGAATGGGTTTTTGTGAGGTGTGAAGTGATTTTAAAACTCATTATTTTTGTAAAGGTCAAAGTAAATATGACGATGGTCATCCACGACAAATTAGCGATGCTTTTTAAAATAATCGGATTCAAAAAAAAGAAAAGAAAATGTAGAGTTGGCTTGATGTACTCTGATTGATCCGTTAAGTAAAGCACGTTCGGATATCAGATGTAAATATATATATTTTTTAAAAATTAGTCTAATAATCTATACTGATTATAAGTAGCTTTATATAAAACGACAGTCTTCATTTAGATGTAGTATGTAAGCTCTGGGAGTCCTTAGAAACATCACTTAACACTTCATGCGTGTCAGTTATTTGATTATGGATATGTCGTACTATTTGACTGTGAAAGGCAAGATATTTAATCTAGATAGCGCCTGTTTAATATAAACAAACATTATTTTTTTTATTTCTTTTACATATTGTAGACAAATACTGGTTCAAGGTTTTACTGGATGGATTGCATTAGAGGCCTGTCACTATTTGCATTCATGATTATCATTTTGCACTATATATTTTTAGATTAAACCCAGTTAGACACAAATTCGCTACTTTTTGTCTTCTGCACAGATAAGAAAGAAACATACACAAAAATTTCAAACAAACACAATAATTAATGATATTGGTGATAAATGTGTAAGTGAGACTGCAATGGCTCGTGATTTTTTTTCCTCTTTATTGTCATTTTTTATATTATTCTCTTGAGCAGAACCAAAATATATTAATGTAATCATAAAAGCGTACATTCACACTGTCGCTTATCTTTATTTATATGGGACTTTTTTAATGCCACTTATCCAATATACATTTTCATTTACAATTAGTTTATTTTTGCATGGGAAACGTGTGCGTTTGAGACAAGAATCGCCTTATAGAAATAATTTGCGGGTCGATTTGATAATGTGTAACATTAAACACTAAACCATGAAAATGTAATATTGACAAAAAATATATTTTCATACAAATATAAACATATGATAAATCTAAATTGCAGACTTTGCCTTTCAGCGAACTTCGAGTCTTTGGGTTCACTAACCGATAAGTTGTGCTAATAATTTGATTAATTTCAAGTTTACAATTACAATTACATTTTAGCATTACGAATTATTGAACAATTACGTTCAATTATAAAATGGCACCATCAAATTCAATACAATTAAAAAAACGACAATAAAAAAGGTCACCGGCTCAGAGCTGGGGCGGCCAGACAGAAGTATCAGAATCTGAATTGTACATTGATATTGATTTATATTTAGCAGACACTTTTGAAAAAACTCACAGCACAAGCAATTCGTCTCATATCAGCCAACAATACCAAAGTATATATCCACAAAAGTTAAAGATCACGCAGTTTTCATGTACTGTAGTGATGTATTGTTCTCATGGCCACATGTGGTCTATTGTAATTAGCCCTGAAATTCAGTGATAAGTTGCCGTTGTTAAATGTGCTAAAAGTATTTTACAGAGCTAATACATGACTTTGATTCAGACCGGACTAGACTAATGATGGAGACGAGTCTAAAGGTTTGAGGGACGTAATTTGCACTTAAATTTATTTGCATAACCTAAAGTGCAGGAAACATTCAACGGGAGTTATCCTCTCATTCCTTTCTCACTTCTTTCATTTGTTCGACGCATTCATCTCTCATAAAGATTGTCTCATAGATAAGATAAACGGTTCAATAGAATGATAGAGAAAGAGAGGAAAAAAAGTCCAAACCGCTCTGCTGCTTTCCCCCTCCTCTGTTCACTCTTTCACACATCTGACAGAAAACTAGAAAACAGCCTCCACACTCCTGTTTCCTTTAATTATATCCTATGTTGTTTCAGTCCCCCTTAACCCGCGCGCCCCATTCTCCAGTATTATCTGAGGACATGTGAGGGATGAAACACGGCATTTTAAGCATGCAAATTAGTCCCAAATTCTATACACTCTCCGTACTTGTATATTAAAAACGTCTAGAAAGCCAGAAAAAGGATGAGAAGTAGGGCAGCGAGAGTAAAAAAATCTACATTTCTCTGGTTCAGGATCCGTAGCTGCTCACTGTGTGTTGTCTTACACCTTTATTGTTTCACCCACATTATGCTAATGGTGAGGTTTGTGTAGGTGACTTGTGCAGGTACATTCATACTGTACTCACCACTGAATTAACATCACCCTCATCAGCCAAAACTGCCAAACCTACAACCTGTGCGGGGGCCGTCCAGATTTACGTTCTCTCAAAGTGTAATGGCTCACGGAGACGGAGTGGGAGGAGCTCTGGTGCTGACCTGTCAATCAAAATAAAAATGCTGTGGTTACGTTGCAGTGCTATTATGCAGTTAAAGGAGTAGTTCACTTTAAAAAAATAACTTTTGCTGATAATTTACTCACTCCCATGTCATCCAAGATGTCCATGTCATTCTTTATTCAGTCAAAAAGAAATTAAGATTTTTGATGAAAACATTCCAGGATTTTATCTATATAATGGACTTCAATGGGAACCAAACGGTTCAAGGTCCAAATGAGAGTTTCAATGCAGCTTCAAAGGGCTTTAAATGATTCCAGACAATGAATATGGGTCTTATCAAGGACCCTTCGAGTCATGACTCGAAAAAAGATTTGTTCATTTTGAACAAAGGAGAGTCATGATCGCGCATCACAGAACAGAGCAAGGTGACATTTGTGCTTATAAAACTTAAACTTTTTTTATTTATTTTTTAAATGAGGAATCGTTTCGCTAGATAAAACCCTTATTCATCGTCTGGCATCGTTTAAAACCCTTTGAAGCTGCAATGAAACTCTCATTTAGAGCTTGAACCGTTTGGTCCCCATTGAAGTCCATTATATGGAGAAAATCCTGGAATGTTTTCATCAAAAACCTTAATTTCTTTTCGACTGAAGAAAGAAAGACATGGACATCTTGGATGACAAGGGGGTGAGTAAATTATCAGCAAAAGTTTTATTTAAAAGTGAACTACTCCTTTAAGATAGTGTGATGAGAGAGAGAGCGAGAGAAAAAAAGAGAGGGAAACACTATGTGTGGGTGGAAAAAGGGGTGCGGAGACAATGTATGCGGTATGGAAACAATTTTATATTGTGGGTATAACAGGGATACACTTGCAGAAAGAGAGCGAGCGAGTGAGCGGAGGCGGGGTGTACGGAGGTTTCCCTTGTCCACTTCCTGTTCTGTCGCTGTTTCATGGTCAACTTCCCGTCACATGATTTTGAGCAACCACAGATTCTCACTGGCGTAAACACAGTACGTCTTCGCCCACACAAACACATGCACAGAGAAACAAACGCACTTATGCATGCACAATAAAGTTAAACACTTAACACACAACAACACAAGTTCAAACATACAATTACCAAAAAAGAAAAACACACACAAACATGTTTTTACTCTGACCGACACACACACTCTCGACAGGAAGCGTTGCCTCTCACTCATATCGTATACACTTACATGAACACCCACGCCTTACCTGCCAGTTAAACAACTCTTACGTTCTTTACACTGAAGTCACAAACCACAACAGATGCGAATCTCAAGATAACACACTGAGCCGCAAGCACAATAAGCCCAAAAGGTCTCATAACCTGCCAACATCAGTGCAGACAGCACGCTTTCATCCTCAAGCTTTTGTCAATTGTTTAAAGAAAAAGTTCATTTTTGCTGGATTCCACTTTTTGTTTGCGCCACTGTCTACCATGAACGACACCCTCATCGGACCGAGAGGGAGACTGTGAGTATACCACAGATTGCTTTAGTCTGTAGGAGAACAGATAAAAATAGACTGAGAAGGAAAGGAGGTTAAGGAGGAGAGCAAGACAGAAGAGGGAGAGAGATATAGAAAGAGAGAGAGAGATAGAGGGAGATCCGTGACTGCTTCCTCAGGATGTGGCTTTCGGTTCAGGGTTTTAAGGGAGGGGGTGACTCTATGACAACCGAAGGCTTACCTTTTGATCGGTGGCACCTGTCAAAGAAATATGTGTGAGAAAGTGTTTTCACGTTTAAGTATGATGCGTTTGCTCACGAGCCAGAAAGAGGCTGCTGTCACACGAGGCTGCGTTTTAATTTCGTTTGCTTGTTCACACGTTCACGGGTCGATGTGAATAGATAGCGCACAAACAAAAGCAACAGGTTATGGATAAAGAGAGAAGAACATTGGTGAGTAAGCACTAGCTAAAAAAAGAGAGATGAGAGAAAAGGTCAAAAAAGAGCTAAACATAGAACAAACAAAGGCCGTTTGTGGTCTTTTGATTGTCGCGTTTATCTGTGTCTCTGACGTTGTTTTTCTTTGCAGCTAAAAAGCAGTTGTTACAGAGGGAGATGCAAAGAAAACATTAATCGGTTGTTGGGCTGTGCAAAGATTAATTGCGATTAATCGCTTCCAAAATAAAAGTTTGTGTTTACATAATATATATGTGTTTGTGTGTGTGTGTGCTGTGTATAACTATTTTGCTATATAAATACACACACATGCATGTATATGTTTAAGAAAATCTGTTATTCATATATAAAATATTTATATATAATATAGATTATGTATTTATATATATATATATAGAGAGAGAGTATTTCCATGCAAGTAATTCTTAAATATATACATGCATAAATATGTATCTATATATACAAAATAATTCAATGCATGCATGTGTATTTATATGTACTATTTCAATGCATGCATATGTATTTATATAATAATTCAATGCATGCATATGTATTTATGTAATAATTCAATGCATGCATATTTCTTATATATAGAAAGTAATTCAATGCATGCATATGTATCTATATATACAAAATAATTCAATGCATGCATGTATCTATATATACAAAATAATTCAGTGCATGCATATGTATTTATATATACAAAATAATTCAATGCAAGCATATGTATCTATATATACAAAATAATTCAATGCATGCATATGTATTTATATATACAAAATAATTCAATGCATGCATATATATATATATATATATATATATATATATATATACACACACAAAATAATTAAATGCATGCATTTGTATATATATATATATATATACAAACTAATTCAACATATATTATGTAAACACAAACTTTTATTTTGGATGTGATTAATCGTTGCACAGGCCTAATCGGTTGTTTGTGTGTTTTGTCTCGCTAACGTTCATAAGGGTTTCGATGACTACTCATGATCTTTGTGTGTCTTTTCAGTTTTCAGATGCAATGAGCGTCTTCTAACTCAAGAGTGCTTCAGCCATTTACAACACGTCACATGGCTGACCACACGTCTCCCGAACCTGAGTCACTCTCCTTCGCTCCCATGTTTCGACCTCAGACAGAAGGTCAAAGGTCAAGCCACGACCTTTACCAGCAAAGCTCAATGAGTGGGCTCGGCCCGTTTGAAGTCCCGTGTGAAGCACCGGACGGCACCGGCTCCGCTCTGAACGGAATAGATCAATCGGGGAGCCCTGCTTATTGGGGAAGCATGTCCCCAGTGTCCTCTATGGGACTCAACAGAATCAAGGCACAAGCTGGAGTGTATGAGACCGACTGGAGTTCTCATTGCCACCAACAGGAGGCGGTGGACTGTTACGAAACAACTGGGCGCCAGCAACAAAAACTGGATTCTTTCTCCGAAGCATTTTGCAGTCGTAACATGCCGCGAATGCAGGGTGGAGGAGAGCAGAGCGGCTTCAACAACTCGACTCCTCCTTCCCATTCCCTCTCTTTCCCTTTGGTTCTCAGCCCACCTCCGACGCCCCTGCCTCCTCAGTCCTTCTCTCCTCCCAAACGACCTCAACACTTCCTACCCGGACAGATCTTGAGCCAATCGCAGACGGATGGGTCGCTGCAGTTCTTCCCTTCTCTCCCCTCGCCGTCCAGCAGCAGGTACAATCACCCCATTTGGCTCCAGCTGCAAGCTGACGGCAACGAAAGTTTGGAGTTAACGCAGCACCTCCAACAAGATTCAAACTCCTCCCTAGTTTATTCGGAGCATGGAAGCCCTCATCTGAAACAAATGAACTCCCAGCAGAAAGGTAGGGGTGATGTAAACGCAACGTTGTTGTGTGTTTGATCTATTTTAAAATGCATAATGAAACGTTGTTTTGCTTGCACAGACTGTTCAATGCAAATGTCCCTCAACCCTGCACTGGCTCAACATCATCATCCTCAGTCGTGCGTACAGCAACATCTAGGTCACGAGCCCGGGACATCTGAAGATCACATGACATGGCCTCAGGTCTGTCATCTGCACCTTCACACAGATTGTTACCCTGGTCAAGCATTTTTGATCAATGGCTTTCACATCATTCTCGTCACTAGTTTTGCTAGCATGCAACGTTCACTTTACTTTTCTCATCTTGACAGATGGGGCAATCATCCCATTCATATGGGCCTTCTCTGCACCAGTCCAGTCTCCATGTGCAGGGCTCAGAGCCAGGAGAAGGATCACGATTAAGTTTTGGACAGAACTTCAGTCCTGGGTCCTCAGACAAACTTCAGGGGTCCTCCAGCACACAGGCATGAGACCAACTATTTACTAATTCATTTAGTTATGGCCTATAAGTATATATACTACAGTAGCGGTCAAAAGTTTGGAAACATTACTATTTTTAACGTTTTTGAAAGAAGTCTCCATCAAGCCATCAAAAAAAACTGAAACTGTAATATTGTGAAATATTATTACAATTTAAAATAATCATTTTTGTATTTTAATATACTTTAAGATATAATTTATTTCTGTGATGTAAAGCTGAATTTCGGCATCATACTCCGGTATTCAGTGTCAAATGATCCTTCAGAAATCATTCAAAAATGCTGATTTGATACTCAGTTTATGTATTATTATATTAATGTTGAGAAAAAAAGTTGAAAAGAGCACCATTTAATCCAAATAGAAGTCTTTACTATCACTATAACACATCCATGCTAAAGAAAAGCATTCATTTCTTTAAAAAAAAAAAAATAAAATAATAATTACCGATCTCAAAGTTTTGAATGGTAGGTTATAATGTTACAAAAGATTTCTATTTTAAATAAATTCTCCCTTTTTTTTTTACTTTTTATTCATCAAAGAATCTATAAATATATAAAATAAAATATAAAAAGATATTAAGTAGCACAACTGTTTGATAATTAATCAGAATATTAGAGCGTTTTTTAGAAGACTGGAGTGATCACAGGAAAAAAATTACATTTTAAAATGTATTAAAAACATGTATTAAAATAATATAGATTGTAATAATACATATTCTGTAATAATATTTCATAATATTACTGATTTTTGATCAACGACAAGCAGTTGGCAGGCATGAGAGACTTCTATCAAAACCATTCTGATCCCCAACCTTTTGAATGGTAGTGTATATACAATAAAAACATAAAATATATAAAATATAAAAACCTTCACATATTGTTTGAACGTACAGTTACGAGTGCTAGGTTAAAACCACAAGCCTTTGACTGTTATAAGCTGTGATTGGCTCTACGGCGACATTTTACGTTGCATAACTCACATGCAACTTTTGTCCATGTAGAATGTTCCCAGTTCCGGATACACTGGAGTCCCATTCAACAGTGTGATACAGCTGAGTAGAGACTTTATGGAGACCTGGGAAGGAACGGCATCTCACTTTACACCACCTCCGATGCTGAACCCGACACGTAGTGGAACGGGGCTCTTCTGCAACCTGCTTTCTTCCCTTGCTGTGGAAAACAGAGCGCTGTGGACAGACGAGAGGAAAGAGGATGACTCACAAAGGTGAGCATTCAGATGTTTGTTTGTTTCTTCTCAGTCGCTCGTCGATGTCATGAGAATGATTTTCCCCTCAAGCAAATGCCATTTTATTAAGAGCATGCCTGAACCACAGAAAAACATGACTGCTTTAGGGCTGTGAAACGATTAATCGCGATTAATCGCATCCAAAATAAAAGTTTGTGTTTACATAATACATTTGTGTAGTGTGTATAATTATTTTGTACATATATACACACATATGCATGTATATATTTAAGAAAAATGTGTTAATATATCAAATATTTTTATTTATTATAATATAAATTTTGTAGAAATATATATAAAGTATGAAAATGCAAATATTTCTTAAATATATACATGCATGTGTTTGTATTTATATATACAAAATAATTATGCACACACATATATTATGTATTATGTGACAACAATAATAATTTTAAAATTGGTGTCAAGTTTTTGATGTCTTGATTTGGTCTCGTTTTAATTGGTGGTGGTTGAAGAGATTCCCCCTTCCATATGTAAAGCGATTTGAGTACCTAGAAAAGTGCTATATAAATATAAAAAAGTCATTCAACTTTCTATCACATTCAAGGTGCATAAATATAGGCCCTGATTTCCAAGCTGAGCTGCCAGATCTGATAGTAGGAAGAGAGCATGATGAACGTCCAGAGGAAGCGGTCAGGGAGGAGCTGTTGTGGAAACCTTGGGCAGAGCTAGAAGAAAATGACACCCTTTTACAGCACGGTAATAAAACAAAATATTCAAATGATCATAAAGCAAGTGGTTTTTTGAAACATTATTCATGAGTGTGATTTCAAACCTCAGTTGAGAGTCTTCTTGACCTGAGTGCCTCCAGTGTTCTACCAGGAGGTGGCGCCAACCTGGAGCTTGCCCTTCATAGCCTGTCTCGTTGCAAGGGAAACATAATAGTAAGTGCAATATTCATTATGAACTCATGTTTATAGATTCACAAGACTCTATTCACGATTACCTCTCCAAAATGGTCATGACTACTTGATGACAAGCTGTCTTCCACAAATTAACTCAGCGTGGTATTTAATTTCCTTCTTTTCCCTCTCTACCAATCCTATCCAACAGGCAGCGCTGGAGATGCTGTTGTTTAAAGACTCCCCTCCATCAGGAAGCTATCACTATTCTGGTAAATTCACACTTTTTAAAGGTAGGGTAGGCAATTTCTGAGAATTTTGAAAGCCTGAGATCCCAACCTCCCTTCAAAGCGTCTTCAAAGCCACGCCTCCCTTCAAAACACATGAACGCACACAGAAGAGTCTAGAAAGCGTCACAAGAGATATGGCGTTAAATTACCTCGTCTCAAATCACAAAACATTACAATAATAATGAACGTATACAACTTGCAGAGTTCTTACTTGTACCACCTGACTCATTTCGTCGTTAATAGTGTTGACAAAGAAACGCACAAAGGCTGCATTCCCAGATAGCAAACTGACATTGAATCAACGTGGAAACATGACATCGAAACAACGTTGATCTGACATTGTTTTGCTCATCGAATTAACGTTGAACCAACGTCAGACGCGTCATTCTTTCAAAACTAACGGAAAATCAACTTGAAATCAACGTTGTTTCAACGTTATGAAAGCAAACCAATTTTCGATTTTCATTTAGCTTTGAAGAATGGTCTGACGTTGGTTCAACGTTAATTCGATGAGCAAAACAATGCCAGATCAATGTTGTTTCAATGTCAGTTTGCTGTCTGGGTTTACACTGCAGGTCTTGAATTGATGCCCAAATCCGAAATTTTTTTTGATTTTTTTGACAACCTTCTTACATCATCTTTTAAAAGTGACCCGTCTCCGATTTTAGCATTTACACGATACACTGCTGAAACTAACAAATGTAGACGTTCTGACTGGAAAAGGAAGTAAAACAGCACGAAATGCAATGGATGCAGATGAGAATAAAATTACCCAGTGTTTTGCTTTCCACAATATTTTGAGAAATCAGCAAACAAAGATGAGAGCACATATCCCCATATCTCGTGTCTTCAAACACGGATTTATTTCTGTAACAACCCTGCGTTTTTGCCCTCACCGTCTCTTCGCCCCAAACACTCAAAAGAGATGAAACCTTCGCATTGCTCCATTGTGTGTATCCTTCATCCTCCATCGCGCCTATAAGTCATGTGATCTCAGTTGGTGATGTCTTGAGTTGACATCACTTTTTTAATGACGTACGACTCGCATTTACTGGGGAATATCCGATTTGTCTGCTTACATGGCACACGCGAATGCACGTATTCGATTCATATCCGGTTTATTACTACGTATGAGTGAGGCCTGAATCCGATCTGAGAAAATTGGAATCCATGCGTTTTTTTCCTGCTTAAACGTTCACCGGTCATATCCTATGGAACCCTGTTTCCGCCACAGAATGTAAAATAAGGTAATTGTGACTTTTTATCTCGCAATTTTGACTTTCGTTCTCACACTTGCGAGTTTACTTACATCTTGCAATTCTGACTTTATTTCTCAGAATTGTGATGTAAAGGATTGCGTGATTTAAATTCGCAATTGCGTGTTATAAAATCAGAATTGCGAGATATAAAGTCAAAATTGCGAGATATAAAGTCGCAATTGCGTGTTATAAAGTCAAAATTGCGAGATATAAAGTCAGAATTGCAAGATAGAAAGTCGCAATTGCATGTTATAAAGTCAGAAATGCGAGATATAAAGTCGAAATTGCGAGATATAAAGTCAGAATTGCGAGATATAAATTCAAAATTGCGAGATATAAAGTCGCAATTGCGTGTTATAAAGTCAGAAATGCGAGATATAAAGTCAGAATTGCAAGATAGAAAGTCGCAATTGCATGTTATAAAGTCAGAAATGCAAGATATAAAGTCGAAATTGCGAGATATAAAGTCGCAATTGCGTGTTATAAAGTCAGAATTGCGAGATATAAAGTCGAAATTGCGAGATATAAATTCGCAATTGCGTGTTATAAAGTCAGAATTGCGAGATATAAAGTCAAAATTGCGAGATATAGTCGCAATTGCGTGTTATAAAGTCAAAATTGCGAGATATAAAGTCGAAATTGCAAGATATAAAGTCAGAATTGCAAGATAGAAAGTCGCAATTGCGTGTTATAAAATCAGAATTGCGAGATATAAAGTCAAAATTGCGAGATATAAAGTCGCAATTGCGTGTTATAAAGTCAGAATTGCGAGATATAAAGTCAAAATTGCGAGATATAAAGTCGCAATTGCGTTTATAAAGTCAGAATTGCGAGATATAAAGTCGAAATTGCGAGATATAAAGTCGCAATTGCGTGTTATAAAGTCAGAATTGCGAGATATAAAGTCAAAATTGCAAGATATAAAGTCGCAATTGCGTGTTATAAAGTCAGAAATGCGAGATATAAAGTCAGAAATGCAAGATATAAAGTCGCAATTGCGTGTTATAAAGTCAGAATTGCGAGATATAAAGTCAAAATTGCGAGATATAAAGTCGGCAATTGCGTGTTATAAAGTCGAATTGCAAGATATATAAGTCAGAATTGCAAGATAGAAAGTCGCAATTGCGTGTTAATAAAGTCAAAATGCGGATTATAAAGTCGAAATTGCAGATATAAAGTCAGAATTGCAGCAGATAGAAAGTCGCAATTGCGTGTTATAAAATCAAGAATTGCGAGATATAAAGTCAAAATTGCGAGATATAAAGTCGCAATTGCGTGTTATAAAGTCAGAATTGCGATATAAAGTCAAAATTGCGAGATATAAAGTCGCAATTGCGTGTTATAAAGTCAGAAATGCGAGATATAAAGTCAGAAATGCAAGATATAAAGTCGCAATTGCGTGTTATAAAGTCAGAATTGCGAGATATAAAGTCAAAATTGCGAGATATAAAGTCGCATTTGCGTGTTATAAAGTCGAAATTGCAAGATATAAAGTCAGAATTGCAAGATAGAAAGTCGCAATTGCATGTTATAAAGTCAGAAATGCGAGATATAAAGTCAGAATTGCGAGATATAAATTCAAAATTGCGAGATATAAAGTCACAATTGCGTGTTATATAGTCAAAAATTGCGAGATTATAAAGTCAGATTTGCAAGATATAAAGTCGCAATTGGCGTGTTATAAAGTAGAATTGCCGAGATATAAAGTCAAAATTGCGAGATAATAAAGTCGCAATTGCGTGTTATAAAGTCGAAATTGCAAGATATAAAGTCAGAATTGCAAGATAGAAAGTCGCAATTGCGTGTTAT
>NW_024121876.1:20618767-20702614 GCF_016745375.1 Pimephales promelas | reverse complement strand
ACTGTCGCTCATCTGTATTTATATGGACTTTTTTAATGCCACTTATCCAATATACATTTTCATTTACAATTAGTATTATTTTTGCATGGGAAACGTGTGCGTTTGAGACAAGAATCGCCTTATAGAAATAATTTACGGGTCGATTTGATAATGTGTAACATTAAGCACTAAACCATGAAAATGTAATATTGACAAAAACTATATTTTCATACAAATATAAACATATGATAACTCTAAACTGCAGACTTTGCCTTTCAGCGAACTTCGAGTCTTTGGGTTCACTAACCGATAAGCGATTACAGTTGTGCTAATAATTTGATTAATTTCAAGTTTACAATTACAATTACATTTTAGCATTACGAATTATTGAACAATTACGTTCAATTATAAAATGGCACCATCAAATTCAATACAATTAAAAAAACGACAATAAAAAAGGTCACCGGCTCAGAGCTGGGACGGCCAGACAGAAGTATCAGAATCTGAATTGTACATTGATATTGATTTATATTTAGCAGACACTTTTGAAAAAACTCACAGCACAAGCAATTCGTCTCATATCAGCCAACGATACCAAAGTATATATCCACAAAAGTTAAAGATCACGCAGTTTTCATGTACTGTAGTGATGTATTGTTCTCATGGCCACATGTGGTCTATTGTAATTAGCCCTGAAATTCAGTGATAAGTTGCCGTTGTTAAATGTGCTAAAAGTATTTTACAGAGCTAATACAAGACTTTGATTCAACCGGACTAGACTAATGATGGAGACGAGTCCTAAAGGTTTGAGGGACGTAATTTCACTTAATTTATTTGCATAACCTAAAGTGCAGGAAACATTCAACGGGAGTTATCCTCTCATTCCTTTCTCACTTCTTTCATTTGTTCGACGCATTCATCTCTCATAAAGATTGTCTCATAGATAAGATAAACGGTTCAATAGAATGATAGAGAAGAGAGGAAAAAAAGTCCAAACCGCTCTGCTGCTTTCCCCCTCCTCTGTTCACTTTTTCACACATCTGACAGAAACTAGAAAACAGCCCTCCACACTCCTGTTTCCTTTAATTATATCTATGTTGTTTCAGTCCCCCTTAACCCGCGCGCCCCATTCTCCAGTATTATCTGAGGATGGTGAGGGATGAAACACGGCATTTTAAGCATGCAAATTAGTCCCAATTCTATACACTCTCCGTACTTGTATATTAAAAACGTCTAAGAAAGCCAGAAAAAGGATGAGAAGTAGGGCAGCGAGAGTAAAAAAATCTACATTTCTCTGGTTCAGGATCCGTAGCTGCTCACTTGTGTGTGTCTTACACCTTTATTGTTTCACCCACATTATGCTAATGGTGAGGTTTGTGTAGGTGACTTGTGCAGGTACATTCATACTGTACTCACCACTGAATTAACATCACCCTCATCAGCCAAAACTGCCAAACCTACAACCTGTGCGGGGGCCGTCCAGATTTACGTTCTCTCAAAGTGTAATGGCTCACGGAGACGGAGTGGGAGGAGCTGTGGTGCTGACCTGTCAATCAAAATAAAAATGCTGTGGTTACGTTGCAGTGCTATTATGCAGTTAAAGGAGTAGTTCACTTTTAAAAAAACTTCTGCTGATAATTTACTCACCCCCATGTCACCCAAGATGTCCATGTCATTATTTATTCAGTCAAATAGAAATTAAGGTTTTTGATGAAAACATTGCAGGATTTTATCTATATAATGGACTTCAATGGGAACCAAACGGTTCAAGGTCCAAATGAGAGTTTCAATGCAGCTTCAAAGGGCTTTAAATGATTCCAGACGATGAATATGGGTCTTATCAAGGACCCTTCGAGTCATGACTCGAAAAAAGATTTGTTCATTTTGAACAAAGGAGAGTCATGATCGCGCATCACAGAACAGAGCAAGGTGACATTTGTGCTTATAAAACTTAAACTTTTTTTATTTATTTTTTAAATGAGGAATCGTTTCGCTAGATAAGACCCTTATTCATCGTCTGGCATCGTTTAAAACCCTTTGAAGCTGCAATGAAACTCTCATTTAGAGCTTGAACTGCTTGGTCCCCATTGAAGTCCATTATATGGAGAAAATCCTGGAATGTTTTCATCAAAAACCTTCATTTCTTTTCGACTGAAGAAAGAAAGACATGGACATCTTGGATGACAAGGGGGTGAGTAAATTATCAGCAAAAGTTTTATTTAAAAGTGAACTACTCCTTTAAGATAGTGTGATGAGAGAGAGAGCGAGAGAAAAAAAGAGAGGGAAACACTATGTGTGGGTGGAAAAAGGGGTGCGGAGACAATGTATGCGGTATGGAAACAATTTTATATTGTGGGTATAACAGGGATACACTTGCAGAAAGAGAGCGAGCGAGTGAGCGGAGGCGGGGTGTACGGAGGTTTCCCTTGTCCACTTCCTGTTCTGTCGCTGTTTCATGGTCAACTTCCCGTCACATGATTTTGAGCAACCACAGATTCTCACTGGCGTAAACACAGTACGTCTTCGCCCACACAAACACATGCACAGAGAAACACACGAACTTATGCATGCACAATAAAGTTAAACACTTAACACACAACAACACAAGTTCAAACATACAATTACCAAAAAAGAAAAACACACACAAACATGTTTTTACTCTGACCGACACACACACTCTCGACAGGAAGCGTTGCCTCTCACTCATATCGTATACACTTACATGAACACCCACGCCTTACCTGCCAGTTAAACAACTCTTACGTTCTTTACACTGAAGTCACAAACCACAACAGATGCGAATCTCAAGATAACACACTGAGCCGCAAGCACAATAAGCCCAAAAGGTCTCATAACCTGCCAACATCAGTGCAGACAGCACGCTTTCATCCTCAAGCTTTTGTTAATTGTTTAAAGAAAAAGTTCATTTTTGCTGGATTCCACTTTTTGTTTGCGCCACTGTCTACCATGAACGACACCCTCATCGGACCGAGAGGGAGACTGTGAGTATACCACAGATTGCTTTAGTCTGTAGGAGAACAGATAAAAATAGACTGAGAAGGAAAGGAGGTTAAGGAGGAGAGCAAGACAGAAGAGGGAGAGAGATATAGAAAGAGAGAGAGAGATAGAGGGAGATCCGTGACTGCTTCCTCAGGATGTGGCTTTCGGTTCAGGGTTTTAAGGGAGGGGGTGACTCTATGACAACCGAAGGCTTACCTTTTGATCGGTGGCACCTGTCAAAGAAATATGTGTGAGAAAGTGTTTTCACGTTTAAGTATGATGCGTTTGCTCACGAGCCAGAAAGAGGCTGCTGTCACACGAGGCTGCGTTGTAATTTCGTTTGCTTGTTCACACGTTCACGGGTCGATGTGAATAGATAGCGCACAAACAAAAGCAACAGGTTATGGATAAAGAGAGAAGAACATTGGTGAGTAAGCACTAGCTAAAAAAAGAGAGATGAGAGAAAAGGTCAAAAAAGAGCTAAACATAGAACAAACAAAGGCCGTTTGTGGTCTTTTGATTGTCGCGTTTATCTGTGTCTCTGACGTTGTTTTTCTTTGCAGCTAAAAAACAGTTGTTACAGAGGGAGATGCAAAGAAAACATTAATCGGTTGCTGGGCTGTGCAAAGATTAATTGCGATTAATCGCTTCCAAAATAAAAGTTTGTGTTTACATAATATATATGTGTTTGTGTGTGTGCTATGTATAACTATTTTGCATATATAAATACACACACATGCATGTATATGTTTAAGAAAATCTGTTATTCATATATAAAATATTTATATATAATATAGATTATGTATTTATATATATATATAGAGAGAGAGAGAGTATTTCCATTCAAGTAATTCTTAAATATATACATGCATGCATATGTATCTATATATACAAAATAATTCAATGCATGCATGTATTTATATATACAAAATAATTCAATGCATGCATATGTATCTATATATAGAAAATAATTCAATGCATGCATGTATCTATATATACAAAATAATTCAATGCATGCATATGTGTCCATATATACAAAATAATTCAATGCATGCATATGTATCTATATATACAAAATAATTCAGTGCATGCATATATATTTATATATACAAAATAATTCAATGCAAGCATATGTATCTATATATACAAAATAATTCAATGCATGCATATGTATTATAAAAATCAATGCATGCATATGTATCTATATATACAAAATAATTCAATGCATGCATATATATATATATATATATATATACACAAAATAATTAAATGCATGCATTTGTGTGTATATATATATATATATATATATATATGTACACAAACTAATTCAACATATATTATGTAAACACAAACTTTTATTTTGGATGTGATTAATCGTTGCACAGGCCTAATCGGTTGTTTGTGTTTTTTCTCGCTAACGTTCATAAGGGTTTCGATGACTACTCATGATCTTTGTGTGTCTTTTCAGTTTTCAGATGCAATGAGCGTCTTCTAACTCAAGAGTGCTTCAGCCATTTACAACACGTCACATGGCTGACCACACGTCTCCCGAACCTGAGTCACTCTCCTTCGCTCCCATGTTTCGACCTCAGACAGAAGGTCAAAGGTCAAGCCACGACCTTTACCAGCAAAGCTCAATGAGTGGGCTCGGCCCGTTTGAAGTCCCGTGTGAAGCACCGGACGGCACCGGCTCCGCTCTGAATGGAATAGATCAATCGGGGAGCCCTGCTTATTGGGGAAGCATGTCCCCAGTGTCCTCTATGGGACTCAACAGGATCAAGGCACAAGCTGGAGTGTATGAGACCGACTGGAGTTCTCATTGCCACCAACAGGAGGCGGTGGACTGTTACGAAACAACTGGGCGCCAGCAACAAAAACTGGATTCTTTCTCCGAGGCCTTTTGCAGTCGTAACATGCCGCGAATGCAGGGTGGAGGAGAGCAGAGCGGCTTCAACAACTCGACTCCTCCTTCCCATTCCCTCTCTTTCCCTTTGGTTCTCAGCCCACCTCCGACGCCCCTGCCTCCTCAGTCCTTCTCTCCTCCCAAACGACCTCAACACTTCCTACCCGGACAGATCTTGAGCCAATCGCAGACGGATGGGTCGCTGCAGTTCTTCCCTTCTCTCCCTTCGCCGTCCAGCAGCAGGTACAATCACCCCATTTGGCTCCAGCTGCAAGCTGACGGCAACGAAAGTTTGGAGTTAACGCAGCACCTCCAACAAGATTCAAACTCCTCCCTAGTTTATTCGGAGCATGGGAGCCCTCATCTGAAACAAATGAACTCCCAGCAGAAAGGTAGGGGTGATGTAAACGCAACGTTTTTGTGTGTTTGATCTATTTTAAAATGCATAATGAAACGTTGTTTTGCTTGCACAGACTGTTCAATGCAAATGTCCCTCAACCCTGCACTGGCTCAACATCATCATCCTCAGTCGTGCGTACAGCAACATCTAGGTCACGAGCCCGGGACATCTGAAGATCACATGACATGGCCTCAGGTCTGTCATCTGCACCTTCACACAGATTGTTACCCTGGTCAAGCATTTTAGATCAATGGCTTTCACATCATTCTCGTCACTAGTTTTGCTAGCATGCAACGTTCACTTTACTTTTCTCATCTTGACAGATGGGGCAATCATCCCATTCATATGGGCCTTCTCAGCACCAGTCCAGTCTCCATGTGCAGGGCTCAGAGCCAGGAGAAGGATCACGATTAAGTTTTGGACAGAACTTCAGACCTGGGTCCTCAGACAAACTTCAGGGGTCCTCAAGCACACAGGCATGAGGCCAACTATTTACTAATTCATTTAGTTATGGCCTATAAGTATATATACTACAGTAGCGGTCAAAAGTTTGGAAACATTACTATTTTTAACGTTTTTGAAAGAAGTCTCTATCAAGCCTGCTTTTATTTGATAAAAAAAAAAACCTGAAACTGTAATATTGTGAAATATTATTACAATTTAAAATAATCATTTTTGTATTTTAATATACTTTAAGATATAATTTATTTCTGTGATGTAAAGCTGAATTTCGGCATCATACTCCGGTATTCAGTGTCAAATGATCCTTCAGAAATCATTCAAAAATGCTGATTTGATACTCAGTTTATGTATTATTATATTAATGTTGAGAAAAAAAGTTAAAAAGAGCATCATTTAATCCAAATAGAAGTCTTTACTATCACTATAACACATCCATGCTAAAGAAAAGCATTCATTTCTTTAAAAAAATAAAAATAAAATAATAATTACCGATCTCAAAGTTTTGAATGGTAGGTTATAATGTTACAAAAGTTTTCTATTTTAAATAAATTCTCCCTTTTTTTTAACTTTTTATTCATCAAAGAATCTATAAATATATAAAATAATATATAAAAAGATTAAGTAGCACAACTGTTTGATAATAAATCAGAATATTAGAGCGTTTTTTAGGAAAAGGATCACAGGAAAAAATTACATTTTAAAATGTATTAAAAACATGTATTAAAATAATATAGATTGTAATAATACATATTCTGTAATAATATTTCACAATATTACTGATTTTTGATCAACGACAAGCAGTTGGCAGGCATGAGAGACTTCTATCAAAACCATTCTGATCCCCAACCTTTTGAATGGTAGTGTATATATACACAATAAAAACATAAAATATATAAAATATAAAAATTTTCACATATTGTTTGAACGTACAGTTACGAGTGCTAGGTTAAAACCACAAGCCTTTGACTGTTATAAGCTGTGATTGGCTCTATGGCGACATTTTACGTTGCATAACTCACATGCAACTTTTGTCCATGTAGAATGTTCCCAGTTCCGGATACACTGGAGTCCCATTCAACAGTGTGATCCAGCTGAGTAGAGACTTTATGGAGACCTGGGAAGGAACGGCATCTCACTTTACACCACCTCCGATGCTGAACCCGACACGTAGTGGAACGGGGCTCTTCTGCAACCTGCTTTCTTCCCTTGCTGTGGAAAACAGAGCGCTGTGGACAGACGAGAGGAAAGAGGATGACTCACAAAGGTGAGCATTCAGATGTTTGTTTGTTTCTTCTCAGTCGCTCGTCGGTGTCATGAGAATGATTTTCCTCTCAAGCAAATGCTGTTTTATTAAGAGCATGCCTGAACAACAGAAAAACATGACTGCTTTAGGGCTGTGAAACGATTAATCGCAATTAATCGCATCCAAAATAAAAGTTTGTGTTTACATAATACATGTGTGTTGTGTGTATAATTATTTTGTACATATATACATACATATGCATGTATATATTTAAGAAAAATGTGTTAATATATCAAATATTTTTATTTATTATAATATAAATTTTGTAGAAATATATATAAAGTATGAACATGCAAATATTTCTTAAATATATACATGCATGTGTGTGTATTTATATATACAAATTTTTTATACACACTACACACACATATATTATGTAACACAAACTTTTATTTTGGATCGCGATTAATCGTTTCACAGCCCTAGATTGCTTATTTGACAACAATAATAATTATAAAATTGGTGTCAAGTTTTTGATGTCTTGATTTGGTCTCGTTTTAATTGGTGGTGGTTGAAGAGATTCCCCCTTCCATATGTAAAGCGATTTGAGTACCTAGAAAAGCGCTATATAAATATAAAAAAAGTCATTCAACTTTCTATCACATTCAAGGTGCATAAATATAGGCCCTGATTTCCAAGCTGAGCTGCCAGATCTGATCGTAGGAAGAGAGCATGATGAACGTCCAGAGGAAGCGGTCAGGGAGGAGCTGTTATGGAAACCTTGGGCAGAGCTAGAAGAAAATGACACCCTTTTACAGCACGGTAATAAAAGAAAATATTCAAATGATCATAAAGCAAGTGGTTTTTTGAAACATTATTCATGAGTGTGATTTCAAACCTCAGTTGAGAGTCTTCTTGACCTGAGTGCCTCCAGTGTTCTACCAGGAGGTGGCGCCAACCTGGAGCTTGCCCTTCATAGCCTGTCTCGGTGCAAGGGAAACATAATAGTAAGTGCAATATTCATTATGAACTCATGTTTATAGATTCACAAGACTCTATTCACGATTACCTCTCAAAAATGGTCATGACTACTTGATGACAAGCTGTCTTCCACAAATTAATTCAGCGTGGTATTTAATTTCCTTCTTTTCCCTCTCTACCAATCCTATACAACAGGCAGCGCTGGAGATGCTGTTGTTTAAAGACTCCCCTCCATCTGGAAGCTATCACTATTCTGGTAAATTCACACTTTTTAAAGGTAGGGTAGGCAATTTCGCAGAATTTTGAAAGCCTGAGATCCCGACCTCCCTTCAAAGCGTCTTCAAAGCCACGCCTCCCTTCAAAACACATGAACGCACACAGAAGAGTCTAGAAAGCGTCACAAGAGATATGGCGTTAAATTACCTCGTCTCAAATCACAAAACATTACAATAATAATGAACGTATACAACTTGCAGAGCTCTTACTTGTACCACCTGACTCATTTCGTCGTTAATAGTGTTGACAAAGAAACGCACAAAGGCTGCATTCCCAGATATTGAATCAACGTGGAAACATGACATCGAAACAACGTTGATCTGACATTGTTTTGCTCATCGAATTAACGTTGAACCAACGTCAGACGCGTCATTCTTTCAAAACTAACGGAAAATCAACTTGAAATCAACGTTGTTTCAACGTTATGAAAGCAAACCAATTTTCGATTTTCATTTAGCTTTGAAGAATGGTCTGACGTTGGTTCAACGTTAATTCGATGAGCAAAACAATGCCAGATCAATGTTGTTTCAATGTCAGTTTGCTGTCTGGGTTTACACTGCAGGTCTTGAATTGATGCCCAAATCCGAAATTTTTTTTGATTTTTTTGACAACCTTCTTACATCATCTTTTAAAAGTGACCCGTATCCGATTTTAGCATTTACACGATACACTGCTGAAACTAACAAATGTAGACGTTCTGACCGGAAAAGGAAGTAAAACAGCACGAAATGCAATGGATGCAGATGAGAATAAAATTACCCAGTGTTTTGCTTTCCACAATATTTTGAGAAATCAGCAAACAAAGATGAGAGCACGTATCCCCATATCTCGTGTCTTCAAACACGGATTTATTTCTGTAACAACCCTGCGTTTTAACCCTCACCGTCTCTTCGCCCCAAACACTCAAAAGAGATGAAACCTTCGCATTGCTCCATTGTGTGTATCCTTTATCCTCCATCGCGCCTATAAGTCATGTGATCTCAGTTGGTGATGTTATGAGTTGACATCACTTTTTTAATGACATACGACTCGCATTTACTGGGGAATATCCGATTTGTCTGCTTACATGGCACACGCGAATGCACGTATCCGATTCATATCCGATTTATTACCACGTATGAGTGAGGCCTGAATCCGATCTGAGAAAATTGGAATCCATGCGTTTTTTTCCTGCTTAAACGTTCACCGGTCATATCCTATGGAACCCTGTTTCCGCCACAGAATGTAAAATAAGGTAATTGTGACTTTTTATCTCGCAATTCTGACTTTCGTTCTCACAATTGTGATGTAAAGGATTGCGTGATTTAAATTCGCAATTGAGTGTTATAAAATCAGAATTGCGAAATATAAAGTCAAAATTGCGAGATATAAAGTCGCAATTGCGTGTTATAAAGTCAAAATTGCGAGATATAAAGTCAGAATTGCAAGATAGAAAGTCGCAATTGCGTTTTATAAGGTCAAAATTGCGAGATATAAAGTCAGAATTGCAAGATATAAAGTCGCAATTGCGTGTTATAAAGTCAGAATTGCGAGATATAAAGTCGAAATTGCGAGATATAAAGTCGCAATTGCGTGTTATAAAGTCAGAATTGCGAGATATAAAGTAAAAATTGCGAGATATAAAGTCAGAATTGCAAGATAGAAAGTCGCAATTGCATGTTATAAAGTCAGAAATGCAAGATATAAAGTCGAAATTGCGAGATATAAAGTCGCAATTGCGTGTTATAAAGTCAGAATTGCGATATAAAGTCGAAATTGCGAGATATAAAGTCGCAATTGCGTGTTATAAAGTCAGAATTGCGAGATATAAAGTAAAAATTGCGAGATATAAAGTCACAATTGCGTGTTATTAAGTCAGAATTGCGAGATATAAAGTCAAAATTGCGAGATATAAAGTCGCAATTGCGTGTTAAAGTCGAAATTGCAAGATATAGTCAGAATTGCAAGATAGAAAGTCGCAATTGCATGTTATAAAGTCAGAAATGCGAGATATAAAGTCGAAATTGCGAGATATAAAGTCAGAATTGCGTGATATAAAGTCAGAATTGCGAGATATAAAGTCAGAATTGCGAGATATAAAGTCAAAATTGCGAGATATAAAGTCGAAATTGCAAGATATAAAGTCAGAATTGCAAGATAGAAAGTCGCAATTGGATGTTATAAAGTCAGAAATGCATGATATAAAGTCGAAATTGCGTGAGGGGAAAAAAGAAAAAAGTTAGTCTTTTTTCGCCCTTAGAATTGGCCTGATAAGTCGCAATTGCGAGTTTATATCTCACAATTCTGAGAAAAGATGTCAGAATTTTGACATATGAACTCGCAATTATCTGTTATAAAGTCAGAATTGTGAGATGTAAACTCGCAATTGTGAGATAAAAAGTCACACTTCTGTCATATTTTCTAAGAATTCTGACTTTATTTCACGCAATTCTGACTTTATATCTCGCAATTGTGACTTTATATCTCGCAATTCTGACTTTATATCTCGCAATTGCGACATTTTATATCTCGCAGTTCTGACTTTATATCTCGCAATTCTGACTTTATATCTCGCAATTCTGACTTTATATCTCGCAATTCTGACTTTATAACACGCAATTGCGACTTTATATCTCGCAATTCTCAGTGTAAATGGGGCTAAATAGTCTGAGAACGTTACGGGTTGCCATCTCGTCATTACGGTTAAGACATGGTGTGAACGCAGCATAAGCTCGTAGTTTTGGTTCAGGCATAACTGTAAAAGGCGGCTGACGTTTGTTTGTGGCGCTCGATGACTGACGTCTGTCTAGCTCTGCACAGCATGAAACGTGCTGATGACGTGTGATGTTCAGACCGAATGCAATGATTGGACAAAGAGCTTTTATTCCTGAGACTTCCACAGAAGACATATGTACAGGTTTTAATATTTAGACCACTTTTATTATTGATTGCTATCAGGATGTGAAGAGAGTTTCAACCAGTATAACAAAAAGTATTCATAAAAAAAATTGCCTACCCTAACTTTTATTCTCAAAAACGTTTAATCAACAAAATATAAAATGAGGCTGATCCAATTTCACTTTGCATCTAGGAATGGATATCTGGACTTTGAGTGAACAAAGACTGTTCCATAAGGCATTTGCAATTTATGGAAAAGATTTCTCCTTTGTGCATAAAATGGTAATATATCAAACATTTGCAAATCTAAGCCACAAATATTTCGGATCACAGCATTTGCAATTCAACATGTTCATGCTTTCAGGTGAGAACAAAGCAGGTGTCACAGTGTATTGAATTTTATTACAACTCCAAGAGGCTTTCAGAGAAACAAAGGAAGCAGATGGAGAGAGAAAAAGAAAGTTTGGAGGAAGAGAGACTTGCAGCAGTCATCAATCAGGTAAGACTTTGTGAAGCTTTGAAACATTTAAGAATCATTAGTTTCAAATCAGTAGTTCAGATAACTTATATCAAACTCAGATGAGAGTTTGTATTTGCTGCTGATAGTGTGTGAAGGCAAGCATTAATTCAAAAAGGAGAATTATATAGCCTATGCCCAGATAGCACACGTACGTCTGCAAGATGTCTGTTAAAGATCACTTCATCTGGAAAGCATCTGCATCTGATGGACATCTTTAACATGTCAGTTTAACATATATTTGAAATCATTACATCTTAAAGACATCTTCTAAACGTCCATTTGACATCTGACAGGAAACATCCTATGTATTCCCAGATAGCACGAGTCTATTTGATGTGATCTGGAAGGTGAATTTTTAAGAGTGTTTGCTCATCTGCAATACGTCTTTAGGACGTTTCCTGTCAGATGTCAAATTGACTTTTAGAAGATGTCTTTAAGATGTCATCATCAGTCGGTTCCCCTGGTATGGAGCTCGACAATATGTTTCCACAATTCTCTATTCTTGGCAATACTGATGATCACTTTAGTTTCCTTTTCCCTTTCGACATGGGTGAGTGACTGACTGCTCTTCGCTGCAGGGAGAGCTATTTGGTTCCAGGCTTTTTGACTTTTGTTGTACTCGTCAATGTAGCTCCTGATTTTATGTCTGAAAGTTAAGTGAGGAGCTCCTCGCTTGTTCTTATCACGGACTTCTGAATGATAGATGGCATAGATGTGGGTTTTAGATGTGGCTTTAAGATGTAATGATTTAGAAAGCATGTTAAACGGACATCTTTTAAACGTCTATTTGAAATCTGACAGAAAACGTCCAATAGACATATTCCAGATGAGCAAACACTCTTAAAAATACATCTTCCAGATGTAAACATCACATCAAATAGACTTGTGCTATCTGGGTTCCAGATGTAAACACAAACATCAAATAGACGTCCGTAATGTGCGTGTGCTAGCAGGGTAATTGCTTTTTATTGACCTAGTTTTCCATGCCCTGTCCAATAATAACACAATAAAGAAAACATTTTATAGAACTTTCATATTACATTCAATACACTTTCATGAAAACATTTGCAAAAAAGGTGTGATAACGTGTTTGGACTGTTGTTGTTTTTTTCGTTGCATTTACCAGCAGGCACCGCCAGGCTGCGGTGTTTCGAGCTCAGCGCTTCGGAACAATGAATCTCGAAGCAAAATAATTCAGATTTAACGTTAGTGAAAAGCTGTTTCTCACATCTAACTTTTACTGAACCGAAAAACGCTTCTTTTTTTAAAAAAAAAAAAATTTAAATAAACATGAATACTACCCATAAGGCTACATAAGCACGACCCAAGCTGTCCACAACTCGAGAATGTTTTATAATACACTCAAAAGCAGTTTAGTGAGGCACCGTGTCAGTTGCGTTTAACGTTTGCGTTTGAGAAATGTTTCACCACAGTGAATAACTACCTTTTGCTGTTATATCCTCATCTGCAAATGTGAGATATTCATGCGAGAGAATCCTTTTTGGAAGACGAAAGCACTCTGCAGCACCCGACGCGACACGCGAGTCAGTCTACGGCAAACTTCACAGCGCGCATGCGCGTCAAACTGACATAATATGCAATGGGATTTAAAGAAAGAAATGTTCAAATACACAAGCAACTATTTTGAATGGAACAAATGTTTGTTTTTGTGGAGTACTCACTCTTGCCAATTTTGTTTTTCACTTATAATTTTAAACTATCCTTCAGTTCATATTTACATGCGACTATTTTAATGTAACATTTAAATGCACATCTATTTGTAAACGTTCACAGCTTTTGATTTGCACATACTTTGAACAACATCGGGAAGCATGCAGAACACCGCTTTCACAACAAAATAAATAAAGTTTTAAAATAATCTGAAACTGTTCAACAGGTTCTTCCAGCCCCAAAGACGCTAGTTAACCAAGGCAGTATGGAAAGACTGGTCCATACTCCGCTACTTCCCACAAGCTTTCCCTGTAAACAGTGTGGAAAGTAAGTGAATGATTTTTGCCTATGCTTTATTGCTTATTAGGCCTCATATGCAATTGGAACAATGTGCCCAGACTTGACCTTGCAAATTGTTCTTTCAGGATGTTCTACAAGATAAAAAGTAGAAATGCTCACATGAAGATCCATCGACAGCAGCAAGAGGACTGGAGAGAAAAACTACAGATACACCCAAACCAGCAAATCCTAAATCAGACACACCATCAGAATCACATCCTGACCCAAAGTTTAATTCAGAATTTGGTCCAAACACATTCCCAGTTGGCTTTTCTTCAAAGCACAAAGACTCAGAGCACATGCCCAACCAGTAGCGCCAGTTGCATGGCTCCCACCCAGAACCCACAGATCGTGCCCAAAGCACCCCCCTTAACCCTCCACACTGGACATCAGCAGACATGGAGCGCCCTGCACAGTGTAGAAACAGGTGGCCTGTTTTATAACCGAGGTTCTGTGGTAAATGGGCTCCATTTGAGCATACAGGATAGTGCAAGTAAACCATGGACTGATAACCAATAATTTACATTATGTCTGTACAGTTGTTTATCCCTTTCAATGCCATAAGAACTTTCATTAAATGATCTTACATGTTTCAAGGCAGACTCATCTTCACATTTAAGAAACTACCATCATGTGAAAAAGGACATCAAAAGGCTTTATCGGAAAGTGTTTATTTTGACAAACTGCACAATCAGAAGACAATGCAAGTTTACTAAATATCACTCCAAAACTAAAAGCCTCCATTAGACCCTGAAATAAAGTTAAACATGCGTTTAAAATATACATAAACGTGCATATTACACAAAAATAAATTTAAATAGTTCACCTAATGACGAGCACGGTCTACTGGCGAACTCTATTGGGCCGCAAACGCACATAGTCAGCTGGCCTCATTGCAGGGGGTGCCTGATAAGTCTTCACAAAAGTTTGTTTCTTCAGTTGCATGGGCTTAAACACTTGGGGAGGAACTGAAAATAGAAGACATTCAAGATTATTCTAGACCTACATGGAGACCAAATGGCTCTAAGGTAGTTAAACCATTCAACTTGCCCATCACAGGATCTTTGATTTGTCCAATTCCAGGAGCCTCCGCTCTGAACAGCCGGTCCACAAAGAGGCTTTCAGTACCACGTACAGGATAAATGCACCTCACGGTTATCCTTTGGGGGGTAGAATGGCTGTGTGGTTAAGAAGTTGGCCACTACTAGGTAATTGCTAGGCCACTTTAGTTACCTGTATGCAGCATCTCTCGTGATTACTGGCCTGCTGTCTGTGGAATACAACTCATGAAATATGAGCTCATTTTCATAAGTCACATACTGCCGATCAACCTGGAGATCAAAGAAAGTTAAATCAAGTAACTTTCATATACATGGGGAAGATAACCTTTTAAACGCACCTGAAATCTAGTGCCACAGGTGTTAAGTCCAAAGGAGAACAGGACTCTGCGCTCATCAGTTTCTCGAGGTCTGCAGCTTGGATCCAATAGTGTAGTTCGGGTAGGGTCTGCCAAAGGTACCGCTTTAGTGAGGTCACGCACTACAGTCATCACTCCATCAGCAGAGCACACTTAAAAAAAATAGAAGATAGGAAACCACTCCATTGAAAGTAAACCAGACTATTGTGTAGATTAGAAAGTCCCTAAATCAGTTCATATGAGAATTGTGCTTTCCGGTGCCAACGCCATAAATTTGGGTGAAGCCAATGGGAACCGCTGCATTACCCAAGAGCTCAGTGGTTTGGAAGAGACAGCATTTGCCCGAGGACTGTTCAATCTCCAGGGTTTTAGCATTTCTGGTGAGAAGTTCAAAGGTGCCGTAGAACTGCTGAAGCGTGATATTCTACAACGGAGGGATGTTAGTTTCAGTAATTTGAAGAAACTCAATGGCTTTTAACAGTTAAGCCCTACTAACGGGTAACAAACCTCATAGTGGTATCCAATTGTAAATAGAGGAACATCCAAAATGAAGTTGTTGCTCTCATTGGACATGATGTAGCCACGTTCAGACACCAGCTGTTGGGTCAGCGGGTACTTGCCGATGACAATGTCCCACAAGTAGTCGTACTCCTGATAGGCTCTCATGAAGCGCACGCCATTGCTAGCACACCTGACGTTAAAGACGGGTGGGACTGTTGAGAAATTGAACACCTCAGTGAATGGCAGACAATGCCTTTCACTTTTGCCAAATGATTAGCGTCTAAAAGTTCTAACAAATGCAAAACCTCTTAATACTACGATCCTTACCGAGATCATGAGCGGAAGCACTCAGAGAGGAGAAAAAGAAATAGGGCTCCATTTGAGGAAGGATAGCCAAAGTCCACTTAATTTCCAAAGAGTACTCCCAAATGTGCTCTGCAATATGCTGCAAGAGACAAAAGACTCAAATGCCAGACATTGGGGAAACCCATGGGTCTAAAATCAGCTCCACTTAGTCTTAAATGCATAGAGCAGTGTTGTTTTTCCACAATCTTTGATGCCTAGGACACCCTCAAAAGGGTCATGGTAGCTAGGAGTACGCATTTATATTAAAGTAGAAAAACCATAATTTAAAGTCCCCGTGAACCGGAAGTTGCAAACGATTTCTCCAGTGCTGTGACGTATTTCCAAGTGAAACGGAATATTGAACAGAGGGCAGGGTTTTACTCTAGCGCTCCTCCTCTCCATCTCTCGCTCATAGCAAACTAACGGTTTGAGGGGAGTGGTTAAGCATTTCCCCACCCAAGTTGTGAAACCTACGTCATCAACCGTTCCAGACCGGAAGTAACTTTTCAGATTTTGATTAAAGATTACCAAGGTAAAACATTTTAAAAATATATTTTTACTTGCACGGATTAATTGTTCACCACAAGACTAGTAATATGTGCTAACAAAGTAAATGGGTTCAATTTTGATTTCACAGGGACTTAAAAAAAAAAAAAAAAAAAAAAAAAAAAAGCCTGACCTAGAGAATGGAGAATGCGGTTAACGAAAGAAACTCACCTGCTTCTTGACATATTGGGCATCAAATGGTACTCTAACGATATATGCAAAAGTACTATTGTCTTGTCGGACTCTGGTGATGGAAATTCCCATCTGCATGGCCGTTGACACGGAGAACTCCTGCCCGTTCAGCTCCAGGGACATCAGCTCAACATTAGAAGGTATATTACCCAGGTAGACCTGGAAGACTTGTTCCCCAGGTGTCGTTTCTGGAAGAAACTATAGTTGTAGTGAACTTAATCCTCACAGAGCAGCAATGACATGACCATTTAACATCCAACCTAACTCACGGTTGATTGAAAAGGGAACACGAGGAATTGTTGTAGTGGCCATTTGCTGGAATGCCTTGTACTTGGGATCCACAGCATTCTGGTCCACAAACATTTGCTGGTTGGTCAGCGGGGCGTTGTAAATCTCACGCTCACGATGCATACTGTCACGCACAAAGCTCTGCAGGTAAATTAAGAGTTAACATAAGATGCTTAATCCAGGATCAAACAGGAATTGAACTCCAGACCATACCTTTCTAGTCCCTCCCACAGAAGCAAAGGGGACGCTACCGACAACAGCCCCTTCATTGGATGTCACAGAGTAGCCTCGGTCTACCAACTTCTGTTTATCTAGGAGCTCGCCATTAACTCCCACAGCTTTTGACCCGCTTCGCAACTCAGAGGGTGGAGTAGCCAGAGGGGTCTTTACTGCAGGGGTCCTCCCGTGAAGTCTGTGGCCATCAAAAGAGCCTTTATCTGAAATCAAATATGGAACCTGAAAACAAAACTCTTGCAACATTGTTCAGATGCATAGCACGTGTCCCTTTTTCACAATACCAAATAAGTCACTGTTCTTAAGAGTTGCCAAAATTGCAGTGGTTGTTTCTAGCATGTTAGATGTTCAGCAATAGTTATTAAAAGCTACACCCTCCAGTTAGGCTTGGAAGATCTTAACCATGTAGAAAGACACATCCTGGCCATTTTCTAGAATGACAACGTCAAGATTCAAGAGACAAAAATGTCAAGATAAGTGCCTTAAAACTCATTGGAAGTCTTTGGGATGTGCTGGAGACTTTACAGAGTGCATGGACTCAATACAATCTTAATTAAAGAGAACACTTCCACTTCTTTTTGTTCAAGATCTTGTACTGACAAAGCAAGAGTCTAGTACCCTAAAGTCTCCTTCAGCACATCCCGAAGACTTGTTGGAACTTTCAGGTGTAAAACGGATTCATGCTCCCCAACCATTCTGTCACAATTTGAGCCTGAATCTTGACATTGTCATCTTGGATTGATGCATCTTCCGACATGGTAGTTTAAGAAATTAAATGCTAATCCCCAATTGGGGTTGGAAGAACGGTTCCCAAACGCAACATGCTAGAAACAGTCACGGCAACAATGATCCAATCATTGAATTGGAAGCAACTTAACATACTTGGTTCTTACCCAGTGAGCAGGAAGCAACCAGCTCCACCATTACAACCATCCAGTTCTGTTTAAAAAATACAGTGGCTTGGATCACTTCAACTGCAACACCACGGTCCTGAAAAAAAGTTGAACAGAATCACAAGGCAGTCCTAATTGTCTATGCAAGCACTAGAGATCAGGTCATATGTACCTGTTCTAGGTTAAAGGGATACGCCACTTTTTTTGGAAATTGGCCCATTTTACAACTCCCCCAGAGTTAAATAGTTGAGTTTCACCGTTTTCGAATCCATTCAGACGATTTTCTGATACTTAGAATAATATCAGGAACCAGACAGTTTCTGGTCTCATTGACTTCCATAGTAGGAAAAAAATATACTATGGAAGTCAATGAGACCAGAAACTGTCGGTTACTGATATTCTTCTAAATATCAGAAAATCGGCTGAATACATTCGGAAATGGTAAAACTCAACTGTTTCACTCTGGGGGAGTAGTAAAATACACCCATTTCCAAAATAGTGGAGTATCCCTTTAAGGGGGAAGTGACAAACCATTTTGGTTATGTGGCATACCATTTTGACAGAAGCATAAGGTTGTCCAAAGGTTGTCCGAAACACAAGTCTGCCAGGTGTGATCATGAAGTAGTAGCCCAGAGCAGCAGCATTGTCAGGCGACATGAGTTCAGACTGCCGTCCATCTTGCTGTAGCATCACCTGCCAGGGCTCCACTGAACTCCGTGGCTTGGAGAAAAACAGTGTAGCCAAGACCATGTTTCAAAGTGAACCATTAAGATACACAGCTAGCCACTTACCACAGAGAAACATTTAATACTGCCGGATGTAGGGCAAAGATCAGTTGTCACAGACACCTGGGGGGGGGGGGGAAGGGAGAGAGATTAAATAATCAAATAAACAAATCATAAGAAAGTCTCACTCATACCTCCATGTAGTTCTCTTCACAAGTAATCTCTCTTGGAGGAAAAGGAGCAACAGAGCAAGTCTTGGAGACATTGAAAAAAAATTCACCACCACGCTCATCTGTAATGATCACACCGAACATGAAGGTGAAGACCTCATCATTCTGGGGGAGGAGGGGAAAAAAAAGTTTAACTTTATCATTAAAAATTTTGAGGCCAACAAACGCGTTTCTGAGGTCAAGTAAAATTGGAAAGTTATATTAAAAAAAAAATTAACACCTGGTTGTCTTAATATTGAATTAATACAAAGGAGATTTAGTAAAAAAGAAACTATTATGTCATCTGAAATATTAGTTATCAAAGTTAATTTCACAAAAGATACATACAATAAGTCATGAATAGTTTACAGTGTACAGTTTATTATTCCTTTGTTGGCAAAGCTACATTCTCAGCAGCCATAACCCATCATCACCACATGATTATCCTAATTTGATCACTACAAATCACTTAAATGAGCATTATCCTGAAATTTTACTCTGTCGTTTCGTACCTTATTGTCTGTGTGACAGGAGAAGTATGAAGCTCTGAGAACAACACGACCCAACTGGGGATCGACAGAGTAAGTGTAACCACACTGAACCCCATAAAGGTCTGTAACAGGATACACACCCGTGGCATCTAAAAAACAAAGAGAAACACACCATGTTGCATTTATAACAACAAAAGCACATGCTAAAAGGGTGTAAAACTCAAACGCACCAACTGCCTCAAAGCGAGGGTTAACACCAGAGGATGGTACAGCTACCGAGATGAAGAGGAATCGGTGCTTGCACTCAACCTCAATGGGAACTAGGAGCGAACAAGACAAAAAGTTAGAAAACAAGCAAACAGACATTAACCCTTAATGATAGACGAAGGCCATTACTTTGTGGTTGACTGGGGGACTGCTGGAACGGGCTTTTGATGTCACGTAGGGCAAAAGATACAGCACAGAGGAAAAGAACCCCTCTAAAGAGGAAAAAACAACACCAAATCCCATTAAAATCATTCCCATACAAAGAAAAAAGGGGGTTAAAAAAAACAGTTACCCTGACACAAATTCAACACCCATAACTGAAGCGTGGTATCTTAAAACACTAACAAAACTGCAACAACACTATCCTGAACAACACAGCTACGATTAACAACATTGCTGGCCAGATTAAATACATTATGTTGATTGACTTGTTAGGAACTAGATGTGTTGATTGGCTAATTCAACGGCAGTTGAGTTATTTGAACAAGAAGACAGCGGCTGCAGAACTTCCTGATCGGCTGTAAAGCTCCGCCCATCATCCAGAGCTATAAAAAGTCAATTTTGTTTAATTTTCGAGATGTTCACTCTGCAGTCAGTAACTCATCTTTTATCACTAAAAAATGTTTAAACGTTTGAAATAGCTTGGATAGGCTGCCCCTTTGCCTCAACAATTTTAACAGTACAAAATAAACAATTTTCAGAAACATTTTTTGTAGGCTGATATTTAATGTATAAAGGCCTGTATAAAACCTACATACTAGCCCCATCAATAAAGTATCGATTAAAATGAGTAAGTGCACTGGGAAGTTATGGAATTATTTATGTGAACTAATCAATCAATGTTTCAAGAATTCTTTGGAAAATAAATATTGGGGAAATATAAACACATAAAATGTACCGCCCAGTGTTTAAATGAAACCTCAAATATTATTTCATAAATTATAATAATTTACATCTTTCAGTCTTTCACTCAAAGTTATTCTAATTCGAAAGTTTCAGGCCAGTGCCTTTTCAGCAGTACAAAAAAACGTTCTCAAACTGTCTAAAGAAAAACTATTGAACCAGTGTAATAATGTTCCTGTCCACAAGGTGGAAGAAAAGGCATATAAACATGTGCCAAGATATGATTTGAGTGTCACCAACTGCAAAATTCTCAGAACCTGATGATCCTGAGAGAAATAGAAACAAAAAGTTATAGCATAATAAAATGAGGTACTAAACAAACATATAATACATGAAGTCAAGATACCAATAAAGTTAAATTGAGTTTTTTTCCTATACAAGTTGTCATAATTACTTGTAATATAACCTAATTATAGTAAGTTTTAATTAGCTCTGAATATACAAAGTCACAGAAACACCATCATTTTTTATTAGAAATGAAAGGGAGATAATACATTTCACAATAACAAGGACAAATAAACCTGAAAATGAGAATGAACCACAAAAATGGCAATGAGAATGAATGACTTCTACATTTTTTTTTTTTTGAATGACTTCTAAATCCAAGCATAAGGATTTGTCACTGTAAACATCATGAAAATGAACCAATCATGATAGAGCAGCTCAATTTGATCATTGGTTTATACATTAATGTGTATTTTTAACATACACTCTAAAAAATGCTGGGTTGTTTTAACCCAATTTTGGGTCAAATATGGACAAACCCGAAATGTTGGGTTAAAAATGTAATGTAAAAATTTTACCCAACGGCTGGGTTAGTCCATATTTGACCCAAAGTTGGGTTAAAACAACCCAGCATTTTTTAGAGTGTATTTACCTGATTATTGCAGGTTTGGGTCGTATTCTGAGTTTGCATTTCACTGTTTTATTGATTTTGAGTAATACTGTTTCTGTTTTTGTGCAAGTGAGATGAGTATGCCTGCTCACATTTACTCTACAGCTACAATAACCATCAAGTTCACACACACAACGCCTCTGCACTTACTCACGATTTTACTCAACATGGCGACAGAAGAGGTGTCAGTCAATACATGTGGAAAGGTAACTTGCATTACTTATTTGAAAAGTAACTATTGTGTAGTAATTTCAAAAGTAGCCTTATGCATTACTTGAAAAGGTCATCTGATTACGTACTGTATTAATTTTTGTGAGTGAACGCACCACAATCGTGAACATACTGTAAATGCACAACTTTAAAGGTGATTTTCTCAATGTTTTGATTTTTTTGCATCCTCCGATTTCAGATTTTTAAATAGTTAAGATATCTCGGCCAAATATTGTCCTATCCTAACAAAATACATCAAGGTAAAGCTTATTTATTCAGCTTTTACATGATGTGTAAATCTCAATTTAATCAATCTACCCATGTTTTGTGGTCCAGGGTCACATATATAAGCATCCAACACTGCACCAGAAAAGATAAATATTGTATTTCTCTCTTATAAAGATGGTCAGATGTCCTGTAGTGAATTATATTAATTAATAAATAAACAGTGGGTGGTTATTGCACCTTTTTAGTAAAAACATCACAGCATCTCCTTATATAGGCCTAATGATATTACCTGATGACAGAGAAAAAGCACATCCCCTCTGTCAGACAACAAGTGAGGTCAGTTTCAAAGTTGAAATCAGTCAATGACCCTATAACACTATGTAATTTAGGAAAGTCCCCTCATGAGAAACAGGAAGAAAAAATATCAGAAACTATAATGAGAAACAATGATCACAAGTCATATTTCTTATATTGTACTTCTTCATTAGTCATGAGAAGAAGTGACTAAAAGTGAAACGGGGACATAACATTCATGCCAGGGTTGGCATCATCCTAAAATATAGGTACAAGTTATTTAGGTTTGTATTTGTATGTGTTTAAATGACTTGCTGGTATTAGTTAAGTCATTATTGATTTGTTGTTTATTTAGAAAAACCTTTATAGGGACCCGAGACGCAAATCAGTTTAAGCTATAGCCTACTCTTGATGTGCAATGCATTGGTACAGTGTTTGGTATTAAAGTAGAACAATTAATCAAATCCCTGATTTACAACAAAACACAAGTACATAATGTATAATGTAGAATATTTGTAGACAAAACACATTCCACTGGGTCTCTTCTGGCAGCTTTGGGCGGCTGCTATTGTCTTCACTTCCTGTTGTGGGCAGCAAGTTGACATCATTGTGCTTGATATGTGCACTGAGTCATTTGCCTGTCGACTGTTGAATTTAAGTCAACACAGAATTGAACAGATGTGACCTTTCAGCATATTAACCAAGGCTATTATTGATTAATGTGCTGAAATTATGATAGACAGATTAAACAGAATGAATACAGCATGAAAATGTACGTTCCATCACTAAGTTATTTAGCACAGGCAATTTCATCCGTGCATGAGAGACTGCTGTCTTGGTTTGTTGGTTTTAGAGCGGTTTATTTGGGCATTTGTTAGATCTGGTCAGGCTTGGAGACCACCAGACCAACCATCTAAACCCCAACTTAAAGGGATAGTTCACCCAAAAATTTTCAACACAAATGTAGTCATTAATTTCTCACCCTCATGAACACAAATTAAGATATTTTTAATGAAATCCTCCATTGACAGCTACACAACTATCACTTTGACGCTACAAAAGGTTCATAAAGAGATCGTAAAACTAACCCATATTAAGCGTTTAGTCTGAAGAGCTTTATATGATGAACAGTTAATGTGTATTGTGAAGATGTACCCTTAAATATATTTACAGTATCCCTTCCTTTAACCCATTTAAGTCAAACCACGGTTTCACATATCAAGTATTAATACTGCCGAGATTATATATATATGATAATAACACATCAGTGGCTAAATTACAGTGCCATACCACAGAGCAAATTTAATCCATCTATTTACAAACATTAATTGGCCTTATTCTTATAACTGAACTCAAAACTGCAGTTGGCTTTAAATCCCGTGGATAATACATTCCAGATTTTGCCTGAACGTATTTCTGTGTAACCATGATGTAACCACGAATCTTTCAAATCACTGACTATTTGTGATGGATTTGATTTTATTCATCAAATTAATCATTTCATTTTAAACGTTACAAAACACGTTTAAAATTAAACGATGTGATATTTTACGTTTTTCTTTGAGAGCACAACACGCAGACGATCCCTTGGATGGATAAGCATCTGCACAAAGATCAGCGCGAGAAATACGAAATAAGATTTGAATTCTGAATTCCCATACACCTGAACCCGTGGATGAAAAACGTGATGAGAGATTATTGCTTGTATTATTTCCAAGGACAGTGACACAATGTAGTCTAAAAGGGGGAGACAAAGAAGAGGATATGGAAATAGGCGTGACATGCAGTGTGCTTGCAGTAATTTGTCCAATGTAAATGCATCACATTTACAAGTGGTTTGATTGTCCATCGGCGTGCATGTAAACATGAGTTCTGGTGTAAGTATAAAATGTGATTGCATGCATGCTCAAACCTCTCGTTTTTTCCGTAAGATATAGTTTGACAGTAACGGTGTTGCAAATGTCGTATTATAATGATGTTTCAGGAGAAAACATATTGTAAACACATAGGCTACTAAAGACAAGGGAGTTTTATTTTCTTCTCAACCCATCGCTGGCAATGACCATAGACAGTAAAAGAAATGACAGGCTTGGCTGCAGTTGCCTAGTAACGGAGCAACGAGCCCTTAGTAGATGTGGGACTCGTCAAATCCTGTTCATTCAAGATTAGAAGATTAAAAGCAATTTGTTATATAAGTGTGCATTGTGTGCAATAAAAACAACTAATTAAATAAACTGTTTGCTTTTATGACATATGCAGGAACAAGAACACAGGACGAGACTCCAGCACTTTCTGTCCGAACTTGCAATATTGGGTTCTTTACAGGTGGGCTGGTACTGAGTATACTATCATTTCATAGATCAGTGAAGTTTGTCAAGCAAGCCAACATATGAGTTTTTCAACATACAAAGCCTTTTCTGAAAGTTTGAAATAGCACATTCTTGCATGTGTTGCTAGCAACATATTGCTAGCATGATTAGTTTGTCGCTAACATGAATTAACATGTTCCTAGCATGAATTAGTACGTTGCTAGCATGGTTGAACAGTTTGTTAACATAATTCAGCATTTTTTGCTGACATGATTTAACGTATCATGTTGCTAGCTAGATTAGCATGTTGCTAGAATGATTTAACACATTAACATGTCTTTGCATGTTGTTAACATGATTAACATGTCACTACCATGTGGCTAGCATAAATGAACATGTTTACAAGCATCCAAGCATGATTTAACATGTTGTTAGCATTTGCTAGCATTATTTAACATGTTGTTAGCATGCTGCTAAATACCACAGGTAGATGCCAAAGGACTGCATATAACTATTATACGAATGGTAGCACATTGCTAGCATGAATAAGCATGTTGCTAGCATGTTTTAGCATGTAGTCCAATAATTTGCTACCCTAATTACTTCCTGCATCCAAAATCGAATACTTCTCTACTATACAGCAAGTAAAAAACAGTATGCCAACAGAGTAGTATGTCCGAATCAGTTGTATATGAAAAACAGTATGTAAAAAAAATCCCCCCTGATGACTTACTACTTCTTCACACTTTACTGTCCCATGAGGCCACGGATTTATGAATGGCAGTGAAGTGACGCAACTGGTAGGTCACATGAAAATGACAAAAAGGCAGATTTTGTAACTCCAGATTACATTCATACTACACACAATAACACTATATTGAGCATACTTTTATAAATTACTAAACTCATATTCAAATGCGGTACCTACGAAAGTATGTGATTTCAGATGCAGCGTACAAGTCTTATTGTGCAAAAATCTTGACCCCCTTATTGAAAGTCATTGGGACTTTTCATAGTTTGATCGTCTGTTTAACGGAAATCATAAATTGGATCAGTTAGAAAATATTTGAAATCTCTTGGAAGAGATACTGTTTAAATTTAGTCTCAGAAGAAGTAGATGAAAAAAGATCTGTTTTCAGTCTTTTATGTCTGTCTGTAGGGCTTCCATTATTTTCAGCCCTGGCTAAGAGGGAGAGAGGAACTTCTGTTGACCGTAGTCAACGATGACTCGGTAGGGTCTTCGTTAATCTATTTATCTCTCTTTATTTTCTCTCAGAGAGTTTTTATCTAAAAGTTGAAGATGTTTGGGGATGTTAAAGGGATAGTTCTCCACAAAATTAAAATCATGCCAAAATCGGGCTAAAATCGTGTAATCTGAACCAGGCAAAAGTCTTACGGGTTTTGGAACAACATGAGGCGAGTAATAAATGACAGAATTACATTTTTTGGGGGTGAACTATCCCTTTAAGTCATCAGTTCTAGCTCAGGAACAAACTTCTATAAACACATACTAGTATATCTCTGGAAAGAACTGCTGCAGCTTCAGTGATTGTTACATCTGACGGCTTCGTCTTTCTTTGCTCTCAGAGATGGCGTTCTCCTGGGTTCGCTGTGTCTGTGGCCTCCACCTTCACCAGCTCAACCTGCAGTAGCAGTTACAGTCTGGACAGTGATTACGCCAGCTCACCTTTAGCAGGAGAAGAACTCCTTCCACAGCGCGAACACCAGACACCCGGGGCCACACCGCAACAAACTCCCAGCAGGTGGAGAGGAAATATCCTTCCACTCACTCTACCAATTATAAACCAAGTGCTGTAAATCCATTCTTTTCATTATTCACTTATAGGGATGTTGATTCTCATCTTCTCCCAGCCTCACCAAGTGAGAAAGAGATCGCTGTTCCTGTGAGTATCGTTTCAGATTTACAGACTTAAAGGGCCAATGTCAAATTCACAGATTAAAGGGATAGTTCACCCCAAAATGAAAAATCTGTCAGTAATTACTCCCCATCATGTTGTTCCAACCCTGTAAGACTTTCGTTCATTTTCAGGACAGAAATTAAGATATTTTTGATTAAATCTGAGAGCTGGATCACTCCTCCATAGGCTTCTTAGGGGATTAAAACTTGCCGGCCCAGAAAAGTTATTAAAGACATAGTTAAAATAGTCAGAGTGACTAAAGTGGCTCAACCTTAAGTTTATCAAGCGATGAGAACACTTTTTGTGCGCAAAAAACATGACACACAAAATGGAAGAGTGATCCAGCTCTCAGATATAATCAAAAATATCTCAATTTGTGTTCTGAAGATATACGAAAGTCGAAAGTCTTACAGGGTTGGAACAACATGAGGGTGAGTAATTACTGACAGATTTTTCATTTTTGGGTGAACTATCCCTTTAAGAACATTACTAATCTTAAAATACACTGGGAAATTGATTAGAGAAGACATAAAGATGAAATACAATATAGGTTGCGTAGTGCACCCTTGTATTTTCTCATTGACTTTTGAGTTTTCTTCAAGATATCAAGACAACATTTCTGATTGTTTAGCAGTAGTCAAGGGTCTAAAAAAAAGAGTTTTTCTCTCATTGCAGGAAATGAACTGCACCCTGTTCCTGTTAGCCGGCTATGCCAAGTATGGGCAACCTTACGCCTGGATTAGGTCCAATCACGAGCGCCTAGTAAACGTTGGAGGAACTGATACGCTAGTCAAGGACACACCAATGAAACTTAAGTCAGTCACAGACTGGGTTTCAACACCCCAAGGTTTAAGATTTTTATTAGCCATAATTTCACTATTTTATTATATACACCATTTCTTTATGTTCCTGGCTCAAGGTTTAGAAATTTTTAAAAGGTTAAAGATTATGTATGAATGCACTTATTGCCTTATTTTAGTGGCTCATGGTGGTTGTACATACAAATAACTAAGCTGTACGTTTACTCAACTACGATGTACCAAACACGGAAACGTTTTTTTTTCTTTGTGTTTTTTTCGTGTACCGAAGACAACGTTGTTAAAATGGTCACTGTTCACATGGATCCATTAACTAAAAATGCTGTATTAATATTGAATAAAAAATATTTTACGTTTTATTAATAAGATTTATGAATAATAATAAAAAGGAGATCAAGAATTCTTTTGGAATCGGATCATGACCTCCAGAATCGGAATTGGATCGAATTGTGTGGTGCCGAAAGATTACAACCACTACTATAGCATGATTTATTGTTTGTCTTTGTTGAATAATACAGAAACAAAAAAACAAAATTGCAATTAGATTATTTTAATTAGATAATTCAGCCATTATTCAAATACTTGCACTTTGAAACGCATAAAACGTTTTTAGTTGAAAACGGTGTTGTGTAAACGGCCCCTGGTTATAACGAAGTTTTAATTTTCGACAAAAAAATGTTTTGGCCTGTTTTGAGTTTCGGCCGTTCATTTACTTTACAACAGTGTTTTTTAAAAATAAGTTTCGAAAAGTGCAAGTTTTTGAAAACGATACCATTATCATCTCCATGTAAACCACAAAAATGCGAATATGTGAAAACAGTTACACTCGCGTGAGTATTAAGTTTTCAGTCTATAGGCGTGTAGTGTTTCTTTACAAAGTGAGATCGCCAACTACTGGCCTGGCATGAATATTACAGCAGTTTTAGTTCCTTGTGAACGTCAAGTCACCTTTATTCACTAACACTTTATACAATATAGATGGTTTCAAAGCAGCATTACAGCGATAACAGAAAAATTATTCAATTATGAAAACAATTCATTTAAGCTGTACAGCAGCTCTAAAGGCCTGTTCACACCGGCGAAATTCGCCAACGTTGCAGAGATGTATAGTAACGAAGTAGAACTACTTAAGTACTGTACTTAAGTACTAAAATGCTGTATCTGTACTCTACTAGAGTATTGTTTTTTTCTCATACTTCTTTTACTTCGTTAGCTATTTTTGGTGAATTTAATACTTTTACTTCGATATTTTTTTAATGTTCTGCTAGTTACTCATTACAATTATAAAAATTTTACGAATCATTCGTTGCAAGTTGGCTTTCATGCTGCCTAAATCACACGCCAGTTGTATAGGGTAATGGTATTCATTGACACACACATTGACAACTAATGCAGGGGTTGTCCTGCAATGACATTTTTTTGGCGGCTGCCAAAGCAAATTTGTATCCCACCAAAGCGCCTTATTTCATTGCTAGTTCAAACTTTTGACTGCTTTCTTTAATAATTACATGACACAATACTTGTACTTTTACTTTTAGTAGTAGTGAATTTTAAAATAAACTACTTGCAATACTTAAGTACAAAAAATGTTGAATACTTTAGTACTTCTACTTAAGTGTGGTGCTTAAAGGGCACTTCAACTTCTACTCAAGTCACTTTTTTGATAGAGCATTTGTACTTTACTCAAGTCCGGGTTTCTAGTACTTTATACATCTTTGCGTTTAACGCCTTGTGACTAAACAAAGAGCGCCAATGTGAGTGTGCACACCGGTGCTTAAAACGCCACACATAAAAGCGTCATTTTTTTAAAAAACACCTCGGGTTAGTTTTTTTAGTTTGATGCGCCGCGTCAAAAACTATCCGACCAATGAGATTGCTGCTCTTGCTCAGGTGTTTGGAGCTTCTGAAGTTACAGTAAAACCCAATTTGGGGGCGCTCAAAGACAAAACGGTCTTGCCGAGCACACATAGATAACGGAGAAGAAGATCTACGCCAAGTAGCGTCGCCGTCTACACTGCCAGGAAGAAATAAGACGAGGAAGATGCAAGGCAAGAAGAATGTCACATGTGACAGGGACTACAAAAATCTTGATAAAAGAGAATGTCATGGAGTGGGATTGCAGAGCAAATTGGCACCATCAAATTTCAGGGAACGAATTTGCACGTTCACTCGGCCCATCGTCAGCGAAAATCGCTTGGGTGTGAACACTAAAAACGCTGGCGAATAACATATTCGTCCCGGTGTTTACGGCCCTTAAAAGTTGTTCAGCTGAAGTCAATTCAGTGTTATATCAGTTCCGTTTTAAAGATCATCAATTATTAAATGGTTAATTTCATCTAAAAAAGCAGTTCTACGGAAAACAGTGCTGTCATTGTCCAGCTCAGTTCAGTTCGCATCAGTACAGTCAGATCAATACTATTGTTGAATATTAAGTGTCCCTGACTAAGCAAGCCAGAGGCGACAGTGGCAGGAAACCCAAACTCTACAGTGACACAATGGAGGAAAAAACCTTGGCAGAAACCAGGCTCAGTTCTCTGGCCAACGAACGAACAGTGTGTGCATAACAAGTCCGTCATCAGATTGTGGACAACGTTGTCTTCTGTACGCGAAAAACGTAAAACACAATTTTTAGTACTTAGAAGAGCCTTAAACACACCAAACATGTCTCTGCCCTGCAGGAACTCATGTATGGGACGTAGTGAGTGAGTTGGTGGGACTGTGCACCATGCCGCCTCCCGACAACCCCTTCTCTCTGGACATGCGCTACCTCCAAAGCCTGTCCCTCCCAGAGCGCTTCCTGGCCACCGGGGCCCTCCTGAATTTCCTGGAGATGATTGTGGTTCAGGGAAGCCGAGAGGAACCGTTCTATGATCTGGGTGAGCACGGAGCTTGAATTTCTTTGAAAGATTGGAGTCCGGGAAATCAGGATCAGAATTTCTTTTGTCCTTGTGTTCACAAGATAAGGGGCCTAAGAAAAACAATAAAAAAATCTCAAAACACAGGGAAGTCTTGATTCATAGGCTACTATTGTAAGGCCTGCCCAATGATGTATAGTGCTGTATGATGATTGTTCACATTAAACCATTGGGTAATTTCAGGTGATCTTAGCCTGAGATTGCAAATTAATACAATACTGAGTGTGAATGTGTCTTGGATGGGAGAGAAAGTTAAAATGTTAATTCCTTTGTTTTCTCAGAGAGTTGCTGTCTCTCTTCCAGTTCTTCCAGTTTCTCCAGTCGTACAATACATCCTGTGAATGTTGTATATAATAACTAATGTTTGTATAATCACTGCTAGAGCCACAGCTTTAAAACAGGCCTTAGACTAGTTTCTATTTTTACCATCATCCTCTGTTTCTTAGTTGTGTCAGAGTTGGTGCCATTGAGACGACTTCATTTCCAAAGCCTCTCTGAGTTCCGGAAGTTTCAAGGCAGTGACCGGTTTCACAGGACTTCAAGTCACTTACCCGACAAATGAGAACTGATGGTTCAAAATACAACAACATGGAAGGGTTTTTAACTCCAGAGGATTTTAAAAATTGGCCTAAAACTCCAATCATCACAATCTGGAACGGTTACAAGTTAACCTAATACAGTATGTTTTGTTCTTTATTTATTTTGATACTAAGAAATATTAATTTGTGTGTAAACTAAGAGGTTTAATAATGACAGCTTTAGCCCCATGGCTTTAAGCTCCTTAATGTCAGCCATGGCATTTTTTTGTAGCACATATATGTCTTTGAAAAGTTATGACATATGAAGTATTTTAATCCCTCGCATTAAAAGATTTGCGCCCCATGACCTAAGGAAAAAGTCAAGGAAAACACTGGCGTTTACACGACACAGTTTTCTTCTAAAAACTGAAAACTTTTGGGGGCCGGAAAATGCAAACTTTAAAAAACAGGCGTGCAAGTTTTTGAAAACAATACTGTTATAGTCACTGAATATGTGTGTTGTGTTTCTTCTTTATAATGTGACCTTGCCAATTACTGACCTTACATGTGTGAATGGGGATCGTTTTGACAACGTTGTCTGTACGCAAAAAAAAAAAAAAAAAAAAAAACATGTAGCCCTCAACCGTGTTCACGTTATAGCCCTTAATCCTGTAATTGTGGACAAATGTGGGCACAGAGGACTCAGGTGTGATCCTAATTTTTATTTATTATAAATGTTTTATCACTGTCTTCGATAAAGTTTTGTCTATCCATTTATGGTGTTTGTTTTTATTTTGGGGGTATTTTTGAATTTATTTACTTCAAAAAGTACAAATTTTTTTATGTAAATTATGATTATTTTTATGTTTTATTTTTTAACTACATTAAAATGTCATTCCAATAAGTTCTTAGAGCTAAAACCTAAAGATGAAGCGACTTTGCTGTCACCTGGTGTCTTATTTAATTTTTCCCATTCATTTCTATGGGTGCCCATTTTTGACCCAAATACAAGATTAAAGAGTTTTTTTTTTTTTCACACACTTAACATTGTAGAATTAAGTCAAAAAAAATTAATGTGTGTTCAGGAGGCAAACTTAGGAAAAGTAGCCAAGTCTTGTACCGCTCAGATCAAGGGAAGTAATTTCAAAAAATAAATCAAAACTATTTTGCCCACATTTGTCCAGAATACGGTTTTAGTACAGTGTTTGTGTAAACGTACCCTTAGAAGTTCTTGATGTCTTCACTGTTCTCTATCCCTTCTATAAGTAAGCAGATGCACTTGGAAAAAAACATGATCAACAACATTAAACAGCATAGTAATCAAAAGTAAATGTTACCGAATAAAATGTTGACCCAGGACTGTTGGACTATGAAGCTTTGGAGATGTTGACGGACTCGATCTACTTCATCTGTGTTTTGATCATCGTTCTGAATCCGACCTGGACGTAGTTCCACATTCAAAGCAGAGGCTCAATTCTTTCTTTTGATATTTTGCATGTTCAGATATTAATACAACAAAATATTCTGGGAGCAATGACATTGTGAATATTATCAAAAATGCGCGGTACCCGGAAACTTTTTTTTTTTTTTTTTTTTTAAATCTTGGCGGGAAGTGTTAAAAATAAAGGCTTTCGCAGCGACGTCAGAAGAATCTTTCAGCGAACAGATCTAAAAAAAAAAAAAAAAGAATTCTTAATTCTACACACTTTTTTCCCACTATTAAGAGCCTTCTGTGCAATGAAAAGGTTTCATGGATGTTAAAGATTCTTCATGTAACCGTCAATGCCAATAAACAACCTTTATTTTTAGAGTCTTTTGTCTGTTTATTGAGTGAATAGAATACAAGACACAAATGTTTCATGTATAAAAAGTTTAATATTCCATAAAATACATTTCATATTTAAATAGGTACACGCAAATAGTTTTAAAATAAGGTACAAGAACATTCATAGAACATTAAACACCTCATAAAGCAGACAGAACAGATCCAACAACAGACCTGAAGTCTTTGTAGCGCCAGATATGGTTTAATACAACTTTAAATAAAATCCATAAGGATAAAATCCTTTGACGTAAATGCCCTAACGCATCAGGCACAATGTTTAATACCATGAGGCACTGACTGTATACTACTGTGATGTATGATGCATATGTAACAGTGTGAAGGAAAATGCTAGACAATCTTTGCACTAGGAAAACTTGATTGTTCCAGTCATGCGAAGCAGAGTGTCCTTGTTTTAAATGACTTATGCAACCAGGCCACTTAAAAATGCTTCCTTGCGCTTTATAACCACATGCAACTGCAGTGCGACGAATCGATGCTGCTTTTTCAAGGACATGACGCTCTATGCAAACATACCTTTGAATCAGTCAGCATTCTGATGTCATAAGTGGTTGCCTGGAGACAGTTGGCTTTTTTCTTTTTTAACAAAAATGGGCTGATGTTGTAAAAACTTGCAGTTACAGAAAAAATAAAATAGGTAAAAGGGGGGATTATGGCCTCAAAAACTGCTGGAATGCAGGTGCATAGAGAATACTTCTCATTTCCAGAGTAATACCATTACTTCTACACTTCATTATCTGTTGGGAATTAGAAACCACGCTTCAAGTTCAAAGCTTGAATGACTCTCAAGCAATGAATAAAAATGGCAAACTGAGGTAGAACCCGGCAAAGCATGATATGGCTATAAGACAACAAAAATCTCAGTACCTCCTCCTTTCCAATGCCAAACTACAACCAGTCCTGATGCAAAGAAAAAATGCAGAAAATAACTGACCATGAATGATATTGAATTCATATGTGTAGAGATTTGGCCATATGAATAAGGGCATTTGCAAGCATACAGTGACGTAGGATAAAAAGCTGGTTGTCCGTCTTTGCCATAAGCATTACTTCCAATGCGCATTTGGGATAGAAACACTTAAAATGCTGTAACGCTGATGTTCTGATCGTGCTACTGTTTACCATCATGCATCCACCCACTTTCCACACGGATCCTCTCGTCATACCTCTAATACAAACAAAAACGGTCTCTTTGCTCATCAGTCACATTAACAAACTACCCAGACATGTACACAGAGGAGGAGACTGACTAGAAACACTCAACTCTGTGATACACACACACGGCTTTAAAACTGGATACCAGTTCAGTGCAGATGAACAGCTTTGGTGTTGTCTCTTAGTCTTTAAGCAAACAGAGATAAAATGACTGAATCCATCAACTTCCTAAACCACAAATAATTATCTCTGCTGGAAACCTATAGTTTATCACTTTGGTAAATTGATAACCTCAAATGTGTTAGCTGTTCTCGGTACAAGCTTGAGTTGCAATGCAAACTCTATCAAAGCTCAAAAGTTCCACCAGTTGTAGGTGTGGTTGTCCTTTTCCTCACATTCAATTGTGGAAATTCCCAAGCATCACAAAATTAAACTCAATGCCAGTTGTCGCTGGCAGAACCTCTTCTGCTGATGGCACGGAGAGGACTGTGGGACACCGACCCCCTCTTCTTCCAACGGACTGCAACACAAAACAAAACACAGTTACAACTTTGAAACGGAAACCAAAAAGAACATTGAGGAAATTAGGATTAGATAAGTTCTCAACTCTGGCTCTCGAGATCCACTGTCCTGCTCCAAACACACCTGAACAAGCGGATCAAGCTCTTCTGGATTTCTAGAAAGCTACAAGCTACAGGCAGGCGAGTTATGGCACTTTTGCACTGCATGGTACGGTACGGTTCGGTTCGGTATGGCACGCTTTGGCGTTTTTCCCACTGCATGGTACGGTATGGCTCGCTTTAACCTGGTACCTGGTCTGTTGAGGTTCCAAGCGTACCGTACCGGTACTAAAATGTGACGTGAAACACTGCAGATCACTGATTGGTCAGACAGAATCGTCACTACCAGCGTCATTGTATTTGCGACCAATAGACAGACACGAGAAACAAAAACGCTAGATTTAAATAGCCAGTAACAGCCACTCCTGTTATCCAACAGTCTATAATCCCACCCACTTTAAAGCGGTACTAACTGCAGTGGAAAAGCAACCGAGCTAAAGCAAACTGAGCCGTGCCGTGTCACGCAGTGGAAAACCGCCATTAGATCAGGGTTAGCAAAAACTCTGGAAAATTGATTTCAAAGGCCAGAGTTGAGAAGAGAACCCGTGTTCCAGTGCTAGCATTCCTCATTGCACTCATTAACATCAATGCATTTGGCAGATGCTTCCAACCCAAGCAACTTGCATTGCATTCAAGGTACACATTTGATCAGTTCACGCATTCCCTGGGAATTGAACCCATGACATTGGCATTGCTAGCACCATGCTGTTTGAGCTACATACTCGGTTCCTGGAGAGCCACGGTCCTGCAGAGTTTAGCTCCAACCTTAATTAAACATAGCCTGACTACGTCAAACTTCGTACTTCCGCTCAATTTCAGTTCGCTTCTGTACTCAGTTTGTACCCATCTCTCAGTTTTCGTCCGGCCTGAAAACAGCCGGCCAATCAACGAACAGAGGGCAGGCTGAGAGTTTAAAGGAGTAGTTCGCTTAAAAAAAACCTTTTGCTGATAATTTACTCACCCCCATGTCATCCAAGATGTCCACGTCTTTCTTTCTTCAGTCGAAAAGAAATTAAGGTTTTTGATGAAACCATTCCAGGATTTTCTCCATATAATGGACTTCATTGGGAACCAAAGAGTTTCAGTGCAGCTTCAAAGGGCTTTAAACGACACCAGACGATGAATAAGGGGCTTATCTAGCACCCTTCGAGTCATGACACAAAAAAAGATTAGTTAATTTTGATAAATGAGTTCGAACAGGAGAGTCACGAACGCTCATCACAGAGCAAGGCGAGAATGTATGCTTATAAAACTTAGACTTTATTTATTTTTAAATAACCAATCGATTCGCTAGATAAGACCCTTATTCATCGTCTGGTGTCATTTAAAAGTGAACTAATCCTTTAAGATCGTATTTTAGGTTGGGGAAATCGAAAACGACCGCAGATATGGAGATACTCTGTTGTGGAGAATATTCCCGGCATTTGCAAACTGAAGCCCGAACAAGAGTGTTTGTTAAACATTTTGAATGTAGGTGATGTTTAAGTTGGAGAGAGAAGGGACTGCCTTATGTGATTGGCTTACGGGTAACCAATGATTTTAAACTTCAGACAAGCGCCCCCAACGCAAGAAAGAAAACGCTTTTCAGTTATGCCATTCCAGACTCTGCCTACGAAGCAAAGCGAAGTAGCAGAGTTTGGTATTACCAGGCTAAATTAAACACTCTTGAACCATCAATTCGAGATCTTTAGGATTGTAAGAAACTTCCAGGAAGGAGTTTTGGAGCTACAACTCGGCCATAGATGTATAGACTAGACGTTACCTCGGCTATGGAAGTTCATTGGAACAAATGCGTCAATAGAGCCGCCATCTTGAAACAGGCATCAGCGTCAATGTAGACAGGTCTAACGGAAATAAAAATCACCATAAATGCGATTTTTCTTGTTTTTTTGGTTCGTTCTAACGGTCAGACATGTATTTATCATTGATTCCAGAATTTTTTTTTTTTTAATTTAAAAAAAATAAAAAATTCTTCCTAGTTCAGATTTCATCGGTGAACATCATACGCTGCACAAAAGCTCGCCACCATCAATTAATTCGAAGTAAAGGCAGAGATAGCAGTGTTACCTAGCTACTTCCTATGACAAGACCCCTGTTCCAAGATGGCGGCGGTTTTGACGCATGCTTAGAACCCCAAGGTGACGTCTAGTGTATACGTCTATGCAACTCTGCAGGACAGTGGCACATGTGAGCTACAGGAATCTTACACTCATCAGTCCTCACTTTGTCCCTCTTCAACTCACCTTTTCCCAAACTGGTTGGCAATGTCGACCCTCTGGGTGCAGTGGGCGTACCAGGCATCTCCGGCTCTTTAGTGATCCCGTCACACTGCGGTAAGGTGGCGCATCCGCCCTGCCAGTCATTGAGCGCTCGCTGAAACGACCTCGCTAGGCAGGCGGTCATGTCCTTCGCCCTTTCCGCCCGACTGCACCAGAACACTCTGCATTGCAGTTGCTGACCGGGCTGCCTGCAGATGTACAGAAACACATTGGGTCTGGCCGTGTGCGAGGCGCAGTACGCGATGTCCTGCAAGTAAGTCTTAGTGAGCTGCCTCCCGGTGCTCAGTTCTTTAACTTCAACGTATCGGGGCCGCACTACCAGGGCGTGGTCTTTAGAAAGCTTCCCGGGTGCCCCGTCTAGCAGTCGATCGATGGCTTCCTCCGCCTGTTGTAAGTCCAGGGAGAAGATCTTTTTGGTGCCGAGGTAGTGCACTTTGAAAAGGGGGTCGCCGTGAGAGAGGCTCTCCGTACGGTCCCGACGGAATCGCCGGCGTAGAGCCGCCGGTGAGTTCTTTAGAGTTTGCATCAGATGGAAAGAGGCCAGAGCCATCGTGGGAGATGATACAAGTGGAGCTTTTTTGGAGTCACAGGGATCTTTCTCCTGCTTATCCAGTAAGCCTCCCAGTGTGGCGCAGCAGAGTACAGCCTTGAGATCTGAAACCGAAGAGGGAGAGAAAGAAACTGTCATACTTATCAAATCAAACAATCCAGGTATGATTGAAACTGTATTTTGGGTTAAAAAAAAAAAGCCCTTCTCACTCAAGTGTGGCCTAAGTTTTACTTTTTATTAGTAGGTTTTTCCACTTATATGTTTTTAGCCACACAATATTTACATGTTAAAGTATAAAAATGACCCAGAACATTATGTACTTATGCTGCAATCAGACTGCAACGATGTGAGCTTTTCATGGAAAAATGGTCACAAATGAACCCACAGTCCCACACCAATGATCTCAGGATAGGATCGGTTTCAGTCAAGCATTAACACACACGTGTACATTGTGGCCTCCTGCATGCAGCACAGGAGCTTCAAATATTAAACAGGCCACATTCGAGTCTAGCAAGAGTGGAAGAACGTCTGTGAGTCATCCGAGACACTTTGCTGGAAAGAGGACGTTAATGAACCTGTGTGTGTGTGTGTGTGTGGGGGGGAGAGAGGGGGGGACATCAAGAATTACTTTCCACTTCAATTTAGCAGCTTCCCACCATGTTGAAGGGGCTTAATATGATTCTGTTCATGTTTAGATGAGATGGGATGGACAACCTGACCAAAACTGATAAGACACTAATTATTTTACCTTATGGCTGATGACCAACATTGACCTTATGGCTGAACCTTATGGCTGATGACCAACATACGGCAAAGTGACGAACATTAAAATGTATAAATAATAAAAACTAAAAGGGAGTTTAGGCTAGGGCTGTCGCATCAAAATAAAAGTTTGTGTTTACATAATATATGTGGGTGCACTGTGTATAATTATTTTGTGCGAGTATAAAATACACACACATGCTTGTATATTTAACAAAAATTATATAATTATATATAATCTATATATACAGTATGTACATGAAAATATTTCTTAAATATATACAAGCATGTGTGTGTGTGTGTGTGTGTATATATCATATTATATATATCATATACATACAAAATAATTATACACATTGCACCCACATATATTATGTAAAAACAAACTTTTATTTTGGATGCGATTAATCGTTTGACAGCCCTAGTTTAGGCATCAGAACGTTCAATAAATATTACATTTAAATGTCATTAAATTTGTGTTTTTAAAGATAAATTTTAGAGTTAATTCACAGCATGTGAAATCTAAATGTAAAATTAGAGGAAAAGAGCATACACATAATTAAACATCTAATTACGGTCCGAAACACACTATTGAATAAATTTCTAATACTGGCTGATAATCAATTTGGTACCAATATATATCATGCATCCCAAGTTTCTGACCAAGAAACAGATGACCAAGCACAAGCATATCCCACAAGTATATACTTAGTATGCAGAAACATGCACACCACCCATTTCAAACATGTACTTTCACAAAGCCCTTGAGGGCCTCATTAGGTCAAGTCCAAATGCATGGACGGGTGTTGAAGTTCCACCTTGCACAAATTATGTAACACTTGAAGCCGTTTTTTTTTTCCATTGTATTGTGCTCCAGAAAACAAGCCTCACTTTTATTCCCACATTGTGTTGGCCATGTGGCCGATACCATTGTGCTGCACTTTTTTTCCCCCTGCTGTCTTTTTCCTGGCCCATTATTTGAGCATCCCCAGAGGCTTCTGATGTTGGTCACCATTCAGACATCCAACTGTTTTTAGCTCTGATGCCTATTGAAGAGAAACTTTCTACAGGAAACAGCTTTAGACGACATCCCGCCACCTTCAAAATATTTCTTTTCCCAAAGACAATGGTGTGTAGCGTGTCATGTGGAATGCCAACACAAAATAACCTAGACTGATTTGATCTAAAGGCAACTAGACACACGATACATACAGTACACACACCTGTAAGGAAATGACCTGTCAGTCAGCCAACCATAAACATCTGAGTCTGACCCAGAATGAGATGTGTGAAAGATGTCTGAAATGGCTTTTTTTGTTCACTACATTTGAATAATTATATAACATTTGTCTGTGATGCTGCCTAATTTGTTGTCAGGACAGATGTCCTCGTCTGATAAGGACGTTCATAGTCAAATACAACTGGACGTATATGTAAAGTCATTATGATTGTTATCCTCTAGTTGCAGCTAATAATAGAGATACACTTTTTTAAACATGTTGTTGTCAAGCTGGAGGAAAAAACAGCTTTAAAAGTCTGTATTGAACTTTAGTCAGAGATTCACTGTGGTCATCCACAAGCCTTGAAGAGTTGATTATTACAAATCGGTGCATTACTTCATAGTGGATGAATCACTTTTTCTTTTCTTTTTTTTAAATAACGGATGCTATTTCTGCCAATACTGATATGATATTGCTGACCAACTATGGCAAAAAATACACTTAGGCTATTCCAGCCTGGTTAACTTAGTTCTGATCAGGTAAAAAAAAAACATTTTTATAGTGGTTTTTATAATTTTTATAATTAAAAAAAAACATTTTATAATTGTTGAATTGAGTCTGACAGATATCTATTAGGTTACTGCATAAAGACAAATAAAAAATGGTCAACTAAAGAAAAAGAAACAAAAAATAGATGAGACATCGGTTTAGGCTGAAAGACCATCTTAAACTAATGTTGTCTTTATAATGATGACAGAACAAACAAAGTTCAAACTTCATTTCCAAATACAAATCCGTAAAAGACTCACCTTTCATACACGCTTCGCTTTTGGTCCGGTACAGATGAATCATGCGTCCTCCACAAACAGCTGAACGGCATGTAGAAGTCCAAACCTCGTAGTTCTTGTCACTTCGTAAACCGTTTTTCACTAAAATTGAAAATGTAGCGGTAGGGACGCTTCAGGATAGACTGAAACCAACGCGCTCTTTTACAATGTCGGGATTGGATGTGAAACGAGGCAAACGCATGTTCTCCTGGCGTGGGCTCTGCTTACCTCACTCTGCGCGCTCTGACAAACCAAGTGAATCAGCCGCGCGTCGCTGCGCTGTATTTGAACGGCGTGGGAACGCCTCCGCGCCGCGGAGAGATGGCAACCACGAGGAGACGGGAGTTAACGAGTGCTGGAAGAAGTGTATGAGGAGGAGGAGGAGTGTGGACAAAGTTGAGCCCTGAAGAAAGCGTCAGCGATGTACCCAAAAATAAGATTCACCAGGGACAACAACCTTTTAAATTTTTGTTTGGTGGAGTGAGAAAATAAATATGTAAATGCTCACGAACAGATAACATCGAAATATGACGAACTTGCTCTAAATACACAGGCTGATAAGGGAACACTACACTTGTATGTGTTTATGTGATTATATTTAGTACTAGTGCACTTTTTGACTGGTGTGTGTTAACCTGCACAGTGTAGGTAGAGGTGTAACGTTATATAACATATTAAATTAATGAAAAAAAAAACATTCTGTGTGTTGGTATTATCTTTTACATTTAAAGGAGTAGTTCACTTTTTTAAAAAACTTTTCCATGTCATCCAAGATGTCCATGTCATTCTTTCTTCAGTAGAAAAGAAATTAAGGTTTTTAATGAAAACATTCCAGGATTTTTCTCCATATAATGGACTTCAATGGGAACCAAACGGTTCAAGGTCCAAATGAGAGTTTCAGTGCAAACATCAAACGGTTCAAAGGGCTTTACACCATTCAAGACAATGAATAAGGGTCTTATCAAGCGAAATGATCGCTCATTAAAAAAAATAATAATAAGAAAGATTAAGTTTTATAAGCTCAAATGCTCGCCTTGCTCTGTTCTGATGCGCGTTCGTGACTCTTGTTCGTGCTCGTTCATCAAAATGAATGAATCTTTTTCCGAGTCAATTCATTAATTTCGTTTGTTGAATCATCCAAATGACACGAAAAAAAGATTCGTTCATTTTGATAAACGAGTTTGAACAGGAGAGTCACGAAAGCGCATCACAGAACAGAGCAAGACGACCATTTGTGCTTATAAAACTTAAACTTTGTTATTTTTTTAAAATGAGCGATCGTTTCGCTTGATAAGACCCTTATTCATCGTCTGGAATCGTTTAAAGCCCTTTGAACAGTCTGCACTGAAACTCTCTTTTGGACCTTGAACTGTTTGGTTCCCATTGAAGTCCATTATATGGAGAAATCCTGAAATGTTTTCATCAAAAACCTTAATTTCTTTTCGACTGAAGAACGAAATACATGGACATCTTGGATGACATGGGGGTGAGTAAATCATCACCAAAAGTTTTTTTCAAAATTGAACTACTCCTTTAAGACATGTAGCCATAATTGCATCACAAATAGCATTTTTGTCGTTTACACCGAGACGATAATGGTATCATATTCAAAAACTTGCACTCTGACTTTCCAAAGTTGTTTATAAATGAACGGCCAAAACATAAGCGGCGTCTAAACGGCGCCTAGTTTCACTTTTAAGACCCACAAAGACTGCACAAAATGTGACAGTATAGACATTTAAATCAAATGAGACTCAAAATAATGTAGCAAATTAAGACCAATGCATAACAAAAAAACCTTCGAAGGTGTTAATTAGTGGGGTGGGGTGAGGAATTGAAAGGTTAATGATCATGGGCCATCAATACCAAGGTTGCTGTTGCTTCTCAAATGGAGACGATGCATCATCCGCAGAATTGAATATGCCATGATTGTGCCAGAGCAAGACACTTAATCTCAGAGCGGGGTGAACTTTTTCTGGAATTATCTGACTAGTATACAGTACGTCCTTTAACAGCATCTTTCCTATTGCAACCAAAGCCTTCACACTGTGTAGCCCCGCTCAAACTGCTACACACCATTTAGCAAATTGGCTGTAATTTGTTTGTACTCATCTCTACTGCACTGCTAGTAATGATTTGCTCTGTCAGTGATGTGTTTATGTAATTTTATTGTTTGGTTGCAATTTATGTTTTATTTCTCTGGAGCTCTCATCTGTTTATCTCTTTCTATTCTAATGCACATTATTGAATTTCCACCAGCCTGGTTTAGTGAAATTGGGAATCTTGTCTCCTAAATAGGCTAGTGAATCTCTGATTTTTCCACAAATAAAGAAGATCAAATGTCTTATATTGTCTAAGATTTAAACATATTTATGTGTTTTAATAGTTTTCTGGGTTTTTCAGTAGAGTAGGTGAATGTGAATTGAGTTAATTCATGCCATGTGTTTAGTCTGAACACCGAAAGAAACACTGAGCCCCTGTGTAATCAGCAAATGGGAGGCTTGGGAGACACACCCACCAAAGTACCTTTGGTAGCACAGCAGTGCTATTATACAACTGCCAATGACGCCACAACCCCCCCAACAACACACACACACACACACCGAATGCATAATGAGTCCAACACATTCAGTACAAACACACTGTCTTTAATGTAAACCCAACATGAAAAACAGTGTGCTAGGTTCATTGCACAGTGCCAAAGCTGGAATGACTGAAGAATTGTCACGGGTAAACCTTTTGACGTAAACCACTTCATGTTTTTGCCAGTAGAATGGCAAATTGGCATGAACAAGTAGGGCATCATACGTACATCATATTTAAATGCAATATAAACACTGCTGTATGAAAAGAAATACAACCATTTCTGGATAAAAATCTTATCCGTGATCTTTTTGGTTATAACTCTGATCTTAATCTAATGTCCATCAAGTTGTGTTGTTATTTTTAGGGGTGGGGTTGCTATTTGTGGAGCCTGAGAACTTCAGGAAAGCAAAACATGAAAAGTGTTTGCTGTTTTCTTTCTTCAACTCAACATCTGAGCAATCAGAGCAACCACCCACTTCTTTCTAAAAACCTCCATATCTTATCTCACAGGCCTCAACTAAAGCTTTTCCAACAAAAACAAGAAAATCTCAAACAGCAGACAGTGCCTGCTCTATAGGGGACATTTTTAATTGTCTATGATGTGATTTGGGCCTTTTCTCTAAGCAGGTAGCTATTTAGCAGATGTTTTAGGTGTGTTTCCCAAAATGGGTCTGAACATCGGTGTTTCAATAAACATTCGCAAACAGCATCGCAAAGTTGTGTGGTTGGAACGACAACTCTTGAATTGTGGTTAGTAGTTTCTTGGTTGCATGACATGTGGACTTATAAATCCTTATTAGAGCAAAATAAGCTTGCCGACATTCAGTACAGTATTATATACAGTATTTCGACTATATGTAAAAATGTAATGTACGTCTCTTTAGTTTGTAAAGCGATTTAAAGCGCTGTTTTTGAATTGTATACGCATGTGTGTACATACTCTAGTAGCCCAGAACAATTGAATCTGGAAATAAAGTAGTTCACTTTTAAAAAAACTTTTGCTGATAATTTACTCACCCCCATGTCATCCAAGATGTCCATGTCTTTCTTTCTTCAGTCGAAAAGAAATTAAGGTTTTTGATGAAAACATTCCAGAATTTTTCTCCATATAATGGACTTCAATGGGAACCAAAGAAATGTTCGCCTTGCTCTGTTCTGTGATGCACGTTCGTGACTCTCCTATTCGACCTTGTTTACCAAATGAACAAATCTTTTTTCGTGTTATTTGGTTCATTCAACGAACAAAATGAACGAGTTGACTTGGGAAAAGATTTGTTCATTTTGATGAACGAGTTCGAATAGGAGAGTCACGAACGTGCATCATACAACAGAGCAAGGCGACCATGTGAGCATATAAAACTTAAACTTTTTTAATCGTTTAAAGCCCTTTGAACAGTTTGCAGTTTTCACTGAAATGGTCTTTTGGACCTTGAACCGTTTGGTTCCCATTGAAGTCCATTATATGGAGAAAAATCCTTGAATGGTTACATCAAAAACCTTAATTTCTTTTCGACTAAAGAAAGAATGACATGGATATCTTGGATGACATGAGGGTGAATAAATTATCAGCAAAAGTTTTTTTAAAAGTGAACTACTCCTTTAATACCTGAGAAAATGAAATTTAGTCCTAAAAAGCCATGTCTATAATTTATAGCAAAAAAATCTGGCATTAATTCGATCTCAAACATATTCATTAAAATAAGTTATTACTCAGCCACCTGCATAAGTAATTACTCAGCTAACTGTGTAGCCACATTGGTTAATGACTCAGCCACATCATTAACCAATGTGGTTAGATGACAATTTTGCGACAGGACGGTTTCGGGAAACAGTTGTGACTAGTTGATTTTTATTCAACGATGCATCCAACTATGGTAGTTATAAGACTATATACGCTGATTTCACGCAGCCGTCATTTTGAAATGGCTCCAGTGGGAAGAAAACCGGAAGTGTCGCTTTAAATCATAGGAGTAATGTAGAAATTTGTTATTCTAAAAATGTACATACATTTCTTTCATAGTTTAGACTATATACAGTGAAATTTATACATTTATAAATACATTTTTTAAATATATATATTCAGAACATAAAAAAGAAGCAGGAACGAACTATATATATATATATCCTATATTGGATATTAACATCTAATAGTCTAAATCGTGGCAGCAGCTTCAGGTTGGTAGTCCAAGACATTGTTGTCTATCTGTACTTCCGGGATTCTTCCCACCAGAGCCTCGCTTTCGATTTCGAAATGGCAGCTGCGTGAAATCAGCGTATAACTATAGAAACGACTTGGATGTCAAGTTTCTCAGAGGGGCCAGGAGGTTGAATCTGCCTCACCCCCACATAGCTCAATCCTGGGACTGGTCCACAGTCCCGAAGTCAACTCGTGGCCCCTGCTCACAGCAACCAACCTTCTGCCTCTTTTGCTAAAGACCAACTTTATGCTAGCTTTGGCTTCGGTCAAGCAAGTTCGCCACTTGCAGGAACTTTCAGTGGACGCATCTTGCCTCAAGTTTGGGCCTAATGACAGTAAAGTTAAAGTTGTCCTTGTACTGAGAAGAGGCTTTATAGGGTTTTCGGCTTTCCCTTCCACTGAGGATGAGCATGCGTCACACCCATGCCCAGTTCAGGCCCCCAGGGTGTACAGAGGAGCTATTTGTGGGCTTTAGAGGCTGCTCGAAGGGGCTTCCAGTCACGAAGCAGAGGCTTAATCGATGGATAGTGGCTGCCCTTGAGTTTGCAGTGCCCTATAGGAGTAAGGGCCATATCCATCAGGGGAATGGCCTCATCTTGGGTTTGGTCTATCGGTGTGTCACTTGCTGACTTCTATGCAACGTTTAGCTGGTCCTTGCCATCAAACTTTGCCAGGTTTTACCACCTGGATTCTCCAGCTATTCAGGCACGGATATTGTCTGCCTAGCCAATCCCCTAACTCTGGGGTCTTACTTCTGGTGGCGTCATCCCTAGACCAAGCCCGTCTTACTGGACATACTTTAAAGTCAGTCTCCCTATAATTCTTGTTCCAGTTATCTCTAGAAACCAAGGTTACGTTTGTAACCGAAACGTTAACATTATAGTTGTCTTGGTGTGAACGGGGCTTAAGGGTTTTATGATATTTCATGTTTTGCTATGCTTACGTTGAAGTGGTTTAACCTGTTTTGCATGAACGTCTTGAGTTTCACAGTGCTTATTTATTACCATACTTAAATACATGTTTAAGGAATGATAAAGGACAAAAAATGACCGACATAATGCCAAATCTTTTTGCCAACGCCCATTAATATAAACCTCAGGGATTTTAGGGGTCGTTTACACGACACGATTTTTTCAACTAAAAATGTAGTTTCAATATATATCAGTCCCTCCAGGATTTCACGATTTTTTTTTTTTGTGATTTTTGCGATCAAAATGACTGATTTTGTGGTGGTAATTTCCAAAAATGTAACATTTACCATAATAGTATTCAGTCCTTCCAGAAAAACGCGGAGTTTTTTTTTGTGATTGTTGCGGGCAAAAATTGATTGATTATGCGGCCAGTTTTCTTTAAAAATGCGATGGAATATGTGGGATATTTATGCAATTTTATGCGATGAAATTGCTGGAATTTGCAAAAATTGAGGGAACTTGCAAAAATTGCGGTTTGATGAAAAAGAGAAAAAAGTGATTCCCCCAACATCCTGTTAATGTAAGAGTCATTTCTTATTACTTCCTTTGATAAACAAGCATACTACATCATAGAAAGTGCTGGGAATATTTAATTTCTCATCTTGTTTTATTTCAGACTGTAAGAGTGTAAATAAGGTGTGGCCCCTTTAAGAGCTGCGCGCTCCCTGTTGAACTGTCTGCAGTGTTATATGTGCGCCTCGAACACCCCATGTGTGGGTAATTTCTGTTTGATGCTACTACTTTTATCTTATGTTGTTTATTAAGTAACGATGTGACAGTAGAACGTTCGACAGACAGTTATACGAGTTCGATTTGTGAGATGTCAATCGCCTCCGTGAGTCTGTCTGGCGTCGCGTAATTGCGTCACTTCATAACGTTCCCATGGAAACAGGGGGAAATGGCTGCTCTTATGTGAAGCAAACGCAACATTTTTCAACTTTCTGCTAAGATACATGTGACTTTTTTTTGCAACGAAAATGCGAGGATTATGAAATTATGCAAACCCCGCATATTTTGCACGGAAATCGGCAATTTATGCGGCGAAAGTGCGGCGTATTTGAAAAAAATGCGGCCCCCGCATAAATATGCGGACTTTGGCTGATTTTGCATTGAATTCAGCGATCGCATAATCGCGTTTTTCTGGAGGGACTGATATATAATTCAATGAATAATTTTGACGCATTGTTTTCGCCATTCATTAACACAACAACGGCTTTTTTGGGGGCCTTTTGAAAATGAGTTTGTGAAAATGGTGACATCATACGCATGTGTATCAGGTGTTCAGTCTATAAGCGTGTTTTGTTTCTTTACAATGACATCGCCAACTACCGGCGTGAGCGTGAATAATTCAGCGTTTTTTGTTGTTTTCGTCGCTCCGTGTGAACAGGGATTGTTTCGACAGTTGTCGACTGTAGCGAAACTTTTAAAAAACACAAAGGAAAACCATTTCCGTTTTTAGTACATTGTTGTCGTCTACCCAAAGTCATTCTGTTAAAATACGATCAATAAACTTGAATTTCAATATGAAACAATCAGGCAAATAATAGGCCTTTTTTTCTTCAGAAAATTTCTTAATAGGCCTATGTGTATAGTACAGCACTACAGCACTCACACTATCCAAAATAATTCCCTCAATGTTCTTTCTTGTTGGCGTGAGAAGGTGTGTGCACACTGTGCATGAGTTCCTCTACTCATAGTCTTCTGGATGTGTAAATAACACATGTACTAGAAAATGTACATGTTTGTTTTGGCTGCAAACACACCCAGAAGAGCAGCTATTTCTGCTCAAAAATACTGCATAGAGGTCAGTTTAGTGTGGCGTCCACGATAAAATAAGGTTTTACCTATAGCAGATGTGGTTTAGATGAGGAAAAATCAAACATTTCTGAATGGCTCACTCACTGACTGAAACGGTTAATGTCTGGTTAATGGCTGGACGGCCCGACGCAACCAGCACGAGTCACATGATTAATGCGTCTGGACGCTGACGGCCAACGTTTATTTCCTCACTCAGATACAGCAGCGATGACAAACAGTTGTTCTTCTCCTAATATGGGAAAGAGGGACGTTAGTCCTGTACACTGAATAACAGATTCCCCCTCTCTTTCTTTACTCTTGAATTCTCTTGCGGCTCAGTTGCATCAGCTAGATTATGAGCTCATTTCCCTTTTTTATCTGATCTATATAAAAAACAAACAGTAGTCATCAAGCTATTAAATAACTTGGTTTATTGTGCTTGTTTGACAAAAACACAAAGTATACCATCTAGGTATAGTAGTAATTTTACATGAATATCCTCTATAGGCCAGAGTTTTTGGTTTTAGTTTTTGAATGTTTTAGATTATACAGCCCTAATATGTATAATATTCATGACCATTCTATGTTTTCATAAAGACACAGTTTATACTGTGAACAATTAATAATTACGTTTCTGAGGTTAGTTACTATGTTTTTTATACTCGTAGTAGGCCTACTGTACTGTTATTTGATTTAATATATATTTAAAACCTTTTTTAATTTATTCAAATTAAGTAGGCTATTTATTTAGAATGATAATTATTTTTTAATATACTGTTTTTACACTTTTTCTTCGAGGGGTCCTTGGGTGCCACTCTGAAAATATTATTTCATTATTATTTCTTGCTTTAATTATTTTTTTTTTAAATAAGTTGAATCATGCCACATTTAAAATAATGAAAGCACCCCAAAAAAAGATACTACTATAGTAGCAGAAAAAGAATGTCATCACGTCATAGACTAAACAGGAAAGGAAGACGGTTTCCTGCTCAACACGAGGAGAATGCATTATAGTATATATGGCTGCAGATGATGTTATTCTGGGTGTAGACAGTTGTTATTTGTGCACTGTTTACATTTGCATTTAGTGTAAATTTACATTGTTTGCAATTACTGTTAAATACAGTGAAAATCCTCAATTACTTTCACTGTTTGGATCAATCACATTCTGCATGGTTCTCGCATCCCATGTGAAGAGTGACTGGGCCTCTGTTCTTCCATCTGGTGCTCTTTATGAGGTGTGTATAAAAGGACTTAGGCTACTGTGTGACGTCAGGGCCGTTATTTTTCCATGAATGCATGAGTTTTCTTAGTGTTAATGTCAATTATATAATGGTCCTTGGCGCTGTACTGGTACTAATGAGTCTATATGCCGGGGCACCATGTTGCGTTAAGAAAAAAGTTTTAAAAAGTTATTTTTTTGCTCTTTCATGTCCATGTTGCCACACCTTCTGTTAACACATCTTTTGATCCCTCACAGGTCCTCTTTACGTCAGTGTTGTCCTTGACATTTCGCTCAAATTGAGATGTTCAGTGTGTAGCCCTAAAAGAGAATTAACCTTTTCCAGTCATGGTTTTCAATCCTAACCATAACTTTCTGAAACGTATGGATTTGTGAGGAAATTATAGGTCTGTGGACGGTTAACATTACTTGAAAAGAGTTTTACGTTTTGTTTATTAATTATAGTTACACCCCAAATATGCATTTCGAAGTCAATGCTTTTGCGTTTGCTCACAAAACTTTTGTGTTCTTTCCAAATGAGCGCAAAGTTTCTCAGGGGAATGCAAAAGATTTGCCTTCACAATGTCTCTTTAGGGGCTCCGTACTAAAGACTTCAACTATACACAGGAAAGTTGATGTGTTCAAGTTATGTCGGAAAGATTGTATTTACGAGTTGAACGCACATGAATGCCACCACAAAGTCGTAAATACTAGTGGGAAGCTCAGGGTTTCCTTTGATCCCTGATCTTTAGGAGTTGGGGGCATGTCCATGAGAAACATGGCAGAATACCATAATAGGATTTTAGCAGTGACCATATTTATACCACATTTAGAATATAGCTATATTTAGGCTATATACATTGTATATATATATATATGTGTGTGTGTGTGTGTGTGATAAAGGTGAAGTTACATGACCAGCTGAACTTCCCAACTCGTAAATACGAAATTCCCAGGAGGGATTGAACGCGCCATGTGAGTTGACGAATCAGACAACATTGTAGAAGTCCTTACAAAGCAACTCGCAACTTGTGTTTAAAAAAACATGTGGCCAATTATATAACTGTGTAATTTAAAAACAAAAGCTATCAAAACGTTAGAAATTTAAATACTGTGGTGAACCTTCAACTGTTAGCCTACGTTAAAGTGTCGATGTGTTATCTTTAATAAGATATAACACGTAACCCATTTTGTCTGAAGATGTTGCTATTGTCTGGTATAAGATGTTTTCGTCCTCACCGGTCCATTCAGCATTGCCAACTCAATTCTATATAAATTTATACTAGCCGTTTCCGTCAGAAACCCACGCGTCATCCCGTCGAATGGACAGGAGCGCGCGCGGTCATGCGGTTGCCGGTTGGATCATTCACAGACGTCATCCTCATGAAGATCATGAGTCGCTGATGGAAAACGGCAGCTTTTGCCCCTCGCCTGCGTTAGTCAGCCTCAGACAACGGTTCAGTCAGCAGCGCCCATTACTTCAACGCTGGAGCTGTTTTGAGTGGCACGAGGCCAGTTTCTGAGAGCGGAATCTGAATATAACTGTTCAAATGAAAGCATCCCCGCCCTGTCCAGTAATGCCTGCGCCAACGAATCTATATTTAGCAGCACAAACTCTGAAAATACAGTTTACACCCCTGAGTTGAACAGCCACTTTGTGGTGTGGAATCTGTGGTCCTATTGATTGCAGGGCTTGCATTTATAAATTAGCTAATGCAATGAATGAAAAAGCTCAAGGAAAGCTATTATATCATATTATGAGCTGGCAATGTAACTCTGAACTCAGAGCTTGTAAAAGTCAATATGATAATAGACACATGCAATTTTGGTTATTTTATAGATATATTTATGTTGTTATATAAACTATTTAATCACATAATATAGTCTATACTTTATTTACAGTATAGGGTAATAAATAAACTGAGAGTGAAAGGCATTTGAGTTTACATGCATTACAGTTTCTGATAGTTGCAACTTGCATGAGAAATAATGTATTAAATGACATCTGGAAGACTTGTACTTAATAAAAAAAAATGTTTTGTTCAAGGTTATTCAAAGCTTTAATATTGGTTGAATACATGTCATATTTGAATGATTCATGAAAGAATGTTTGAGGGAGAAATAGTTTGGTCACTGCATCAGCACAAGCTAATAATTAAACCATACGGTAAACAGTGATGTTACAAGTAGTAATAATGAAAGAAACTGCTAAAAGCTCACTGAAGTGCCTTGAAACACGCATTATTCAGTGTGTTGACGTAATGAAACGGGAAGAGAGGGCGGGACCCTAAAAAAACTGGGGGTTGGGGTGAGGGTTGTGTATAAATGAGCTTTGTATGTGTATCTGTAATGTATGTTATGTAATGATTTTGCTTATGATTTGTCTTTTGTATTCTGTATTTATGTTTTTATGACCCGCTTAAAAATGAGATGATGCATCTCAAGAAGCTATCCTTTATAAAAATTCAAATCAACCCAAACCCTATCAGCTCCTCCCATAAAAAATAAATAAAAATAAAAAGCCAATAGCGTTTCGTTTATATCACTGTTCGACTAGAGCCGTTGAGCTCAGCAAAGCCGCAGTTTCCTCCCAATCTCACCATGTAGAAAATAGTAAAGGCCATTGCACACTGAGTCCGAAATTTTTGTACGCGTTTTTTCGTATTCGTGATTTGGTGGCTCTGAATTGTCTAAACACCATTCAAACTGCTTGCTACAGATGCGAAAAACGCAGAAAATCAAACCCGATTCGATTTTTTTTATGACGGATGAAATTTTCGGAGGCAGTGTGCAAGTCATAACGTGAGGTCGTATTTGTTTTTTGACGTGCGGAAATTTCGTACGCGAATTTCGGACTCAGTGTGCTAGGGCCTCAAATGTGTGAACAAGTGACCGATTTCAGCATCAGCGTCTAAGCTGATCTTCGGCTTCTATAGAGCATTTGATTGGACAGAAAATCTGATGACAATCTAAAGTGCAGAGTGACGTCATCAAAATAATTGATTTTGGGAATGAGAGACTAAGTTTTGAATGTTTATATCTTCTAAATACACATTTTGCCATTTTGGAGCACATGTAGTTTATAAATAACAGTAAGGCTAACAGCTAGCCTATTCATAATAAAAAAAAGCCAAAAACCTCAATTCTGATCTGATTTCATGCGGACTTTAAATCAGCAGTCATGAGTCAGCTTTGAATATAGCCTACTGTACAGAAGAAATGTTTCTGTGGAACAATCCTGATAATATACATATTTTAATCTACTGTATAAACTACTGCCAATATGATGATGACAGGACGATATAAGTACATGCAGATGGCGCTGTTTCAACTGTTCCGTCTCTAAGCTTAAGTGCCGCGTGAGAGTCAGAGCACATAAACACATCTCTTCCGTTTCATAATATTATTCCACGTTGGCACACACTCAGATTTTGTTGCTCAGTGTGTTATTATTGTTGAACACAGGATGGACTTCACAATCCGGGCCGCCACGCTCGAGGACTGTAAGGACATCTCGCGGATGATTCTGGTGAGTCGAAGCGCCCGCGTGTCATACGCGTCGCGTGCGTCTATTTCTGACGATTTTAGAACTTAAAGAATTGGAACACTCATCCTCCGCGTCACCGACAGCATGCGCAGGCTTTCATTATCCTCCAAACTCTGTTGTTTAACGTGTAATGTGCGGATAATGGCATCAGTGTTGATGACCGGTTTACAGTAAGCCACGTTTACTTTACACACTGTAATTTGACACTTTCCTGTCGTGAGCGAAGTGGACGGTGTCTGAAATGCTACAGCCTTCACCTGTCAGCCGCGACTTTTGTGTGTTTTGAATGGTGGATCTGAATGACGTCATATTAAGGATGATGAAAATCAGATCATATCGTGTCCGCTACAATAAGCAGGCCAGTGTCACGTTATGGATTAAATGTACCTCATTATTAACACATAAATGAATAAAATAATTATACACTGTGCTGCTGTCAGAATAGTGAAAATTTGCCCAGCAAAATCAAGCCGTAAACTGTTTGTTTTGTCGAATGCCTTTAACTAGGAACTGGCAGAGCATGAGAAAGTTTCAGACCAGATCAAGATTACACAAAGAGGTAGGCATGATTGTCATATACAAATATAATGATTTGTTTGGTACCATCTCCAAACAAGCCACAGTATGAATTATTCCAATCATACAACTTTTACTATAGATCTGGAGCAGGATGGATTCTCCAAAAACCCTTTTTTCCATGGAATTATTGCTGAAGTGCCGGAGCATCTTAAGTCCAGAGATGGTGAGAAAGATGGTCCATCTGTGCTGCTCTGCATTTGGAGACACATTTGTTATCTAATCTGGGCATGTGTGTCATGTCTAGCCTGAGTGCATGAATGTTACATAAGCTAGTTTGCCATTTTATTCTCTGTTGCTTTACCTCTCCAGAGTTACACATATTTTCTAAAAAGGGGTCATGACACAACATGCACATAAGAGGTCTTTGTACCAAAATAAAGCTAAAAAAATGGCTGATACACAGCAGTAAAACACACCATATTGCCAAAAGTAACCCTCCAAATCATTGAATTCAGGGGTGTTTATCAATATCTCTCCTCTTCCCCTCTATCCTCCATCCTATGACCTGGAAATCAATTGAGCTCGGCCATCTTGAAGGACATCTCAATTCTCTAATTGCACCGCGAGTGAGGAGATTTCCTGAGGAGTTATGAGTGAGGATACATGGATGTATCCTACGCGGAAGTGTATAATTAATTTTAATGGCATCCTGGATCGCGTCAGAGGATTATGTTTGTTCGGAGCATTTAACTTCCGAATAACAAAAGTAGGGACAGTGTAATGAAGAGATCGTAAGGAAACGTTTGTTGAAAGTTTAAGCAGCAACTGTACTGAATCTGACAGCAGCTGCGTCACAAACCATAAGTAAATGATTTCATAATGCTTTGTCTGTAAATTACAGTATTTCAAGGAACATTAAAATAATAAAAAGAAATCCATGTCATGACCCCTTTATGTTAATTGGCATTTTTGTATGCAAATTAGAATAGGAAACAAATTAAAGGAGTAGTTACCTTTTGAAAAAACTTTTGCTGATAATTTACTCAACCTCATGTCATCCAAGATGTCCACGTCTTTCTTTCTTCAGTCAAAAAGAAATTAAGGTTTTTGATGAAAACATTCCAGGATTTTCTCCATATAATGGACTTCAATGGGAACCAAACGGTTCAAGGTCCAAGTGAGAGTTTCAGTGCAGCTTCAAAGGGCTTTAAACGACACCAGACGATGAATAAGGGTCTTATCTAGGACCCTTCGAGTCATGACTCGAAAAAAGATTTGTTCATTTTAATGAACGGGTTTGAACAGGAGAGTCACGGACACTCATCACAGAACAAGGCGACCATTTGTGCTTATAAAACTTAAAACTTTTTTATTTATTTTTCAAATGAGTGATCGTTTCACTTGATAAGACCCTTAGTCATCATCTGGAATCATTTAAAGCCCTTTGAAGCTGCACTGAAACTCTCATTTGGACCTTGAACCGTTTGGTTCCCATTGAAGTCCATTATATGGAGAAAATCCCGAAATGTTTTAATCAAAAACCTTAATTTCTTTTCCACTGAAGAAAGAAAGACGTGGATATCTTGGATGACATGGGGGTGAGTAAATTATCAGCAAAAGTTTTTTTAAAAGTGAACTACTCCTTAAGTGTCAAGCCAAATGTGCTAATGTGAAAAAAAGAGCAATAAAAGGAACACATTATTGTTATCTTACATATTGTTAGTTTACAGTGTTGTTTCTGAGTTTTGTGTTTTTATTTTTGCCATCAAGCTGACAGAAATGATTCTCTTTACAGGTCATACCAAGGTTGGTTACTCACTGTACTTCTACACGTACAGCTCATGGAAAGGTCGGTCTGTGTACATGGAGGATCTGTACGTGATGCCAGAGTTCAGAGGTAAGGAAACGACACCGTGTTTTTGAATATTTAAAGGTAACATAAACTGATTAATGAATTTCTGTGTGTATTTCCAGGGAAAGGCATTGGCAAGGCTCTGATGGCTAAAGTCTCCCAGGTATGGGGAGTTTGTTTACTCAAGATAAATACAGCATGTGTGTTAAATCTGTTGCGATTTTGAAAAGTGTTTGTTAACTGTGCACAAGTTGACATGTTTGTGTTTATGATCACCCTTAGCTTGGCCTGGCTGCTGGTTGCACTCAGCTGAATTTCACTGTGCTGGACTGGAACAAGTCATCTCTTGACTTCTACCGAAAGCAGGGCTGCTGGGATGTAACCTCCGACCTCGGGTATCACTGCATGCGCTGTGAGGGTGATGCCCTTCAACACTTGGCACAGGGGGACCTTTAAATTTTGAAGCACAATGATTCCCTTGTCAACCCTAGTCCAGAGCCACAAGTAACAAGTTGTTTGATAAGCACAGGAAGAGAGTAATCTGTCAAAATATAGACTACATAACCGTGCTCATCTCCTATATCAATTTTTTGACATCGGAGACGAGAAACAGTACAGAGAACAAATGCCAGCAAATGATACTGATTAATTTTACGTATTTAAATTGTGAAATCTGGCCTAACCAAAGATTCAGAAGTGCACTGTTGTGTTATTGGGAATCATGTATTGGACATATTATGACATTATCATTTTTCTACCAATGGAAAAAGTGGAAGTGAAATTGTTACAGTTGGTACTGTTACCTTTAGATGTTCTATTTAAATAGCCATTTTAGTGTTTAGCCATATGCGTCATGTAATGTGTACATTTGAATGTGTTTGCATAAACATCTTGTCTGTCTAGCTCACAAATCCACCTTATCTGAAAATATGCACACAAGTAATGTTCTTAAACTGTTACAATATGGAAAATTGATTGGTTCACAAGAGTCACGCAGCCACCCTAGAAGATGAAGATGTGTCTGTTTACGTTTTACATGCACAGATATGAGCCACAAACTGGAGAAATGCACTACAATTGTAATTATATTAAGATGAATCCTGTGTTATTGGTTAGTGGAAGCATGGTTGGATTTTGCTTTTCTGATTTTTGTGCATTTTGCCTTTTAGAAACCTAATATGTTTATATTTATTGCCCAAAGGTCTTTGGCAAGAAAAGCCCGTGCTGTTACTGAATACAACACAAAACTGAACAACATACAACTCATAAGTACCTCAGTCTTTAATGACCTGCTAGAGAGAAATTATTTTGTTGCACTTGTAGAACTATTGCTGCTGTATCCAATGTACTGTATATTATGTTCTTTCAGTCATCAATAAAAGTACATGTATGCGGTTTTTTTTTCGCTGCATGGGTTTTATAACTTGCCAAACGGCCCGTTCACACGAAGGACGGTCTGTAACTATATCGATCTAAATATAAAAGAAGAGAGTCTACAACATCAATAACGGTAAGACAGACGCAGAGGAACAATATTGGAATCACTTTCAGAACGACTTTTACCTCCTTTCAAAGCTCATTGCAGCTGAAGTCAACAAAACTGCCGGACTCGTTAGGAGTAAACAGAAAAATTGTGCGCTGTTGTGGGCGCTAATTTCTCATTCTTGGTGTGCACGTGCCTTAAAGGGATAGTTCACCCCAAAATAAAAATTCTGTCATTAATTACTCACCTAATGTCGTTCCAAACTTGCAAGACTTTCTTTCATCTATGAAACACCAATGAAAATCTTTTTGATGAAATCTGAGAGCTTTATGTTCCTCCATTGACAGCTACACAACTGACATTATGATGCTTGATGACGTTCGTAAAGAGATACTAAATCCATATTTAAATAGTGGTTTAGTCCAAATTTTCTTTACAGATTGAATTTAGGCCTACTTTTATTCAAACATTCATCAGTTTCACCAACGAGTTTCGTTCTCGTGTTAAATTCAGTCTGTTCATCATATAAAGCAATCAAGTCTCATCAGACAATTTTAAATAGACCCATCAATTCTTACGGATTAGTTTTACGATCTCTTTATGAACTTTTTGAGGCGCCTGTGTCAGATGTGTACCTGTCAATGGAGGGACTGAAAACTCAGATTTCATCAAAAAGATCTTCTTTTGTGTTTCAAAAATGAACGACATGAGGGTTAGTAATTAATGACAGAATTTTGGTTTTTGGGAGAACTTTAAGCATTTAAAACAGTGTGATCTAGATTGGTGTTAACCTATGCAGCGCAGGACTAATCATAAAATAAGCTGCTAAGAGTTAATGAAATAATTACCACCAAAGCTCTCATTTAAATGAATTACAATTAGAGTAATTGTAGCTGAGAGGATTCACATTTGGCCTGCAGATCATCATCCCTACATATGTAATCTGCTCAAACGCCATGATGTTGCAGTTTCCACACCTTAACCAACAGCGACATCAAGTGTTCACCCGGAGAAGTGATTAACGATATACCACATATACTGTAGGACTTTTCCAGAGGACTTTTCTGAGGAATTATAGTATTTCAATGTTAATAACAAATGACAGAATAATTGTGAAGTACAAATGTTCCTTTGTTTAATACATTAAAATCTCTTAGGGAATTAAATAAGTAAAACACTGTGAATCAGATTTGCTCACTTTCTGACTCATAATCATCAAACTCATTGCCAAACGGTTGCTTATGTCTTATTATGGGAGGGAGAATGGCGAGTAGGACTATACACGTCTTCACATTATTGCCGTTTATGTTTAGAAACAATGATTGCACTACTTATCATTTTAGAGACCACAGAGGAGATAAAAATAATAACAGATTTTAGAAATAGCCCATTCAACATATTACATTTATGATTAAAAGATTACCCAGCTCAAGCATATATACAATTTACATGAAAACATGCTAATATTTTAATAACCACTCCTAATGAAATAGCACACACATAAAATTAATTTATAGCCCTATATCACATAGCTTTATTGATCTTATGATTTCATCCAGGTTACATAAAGACTCCAAAATATGTATTGATGGAGTATTTCCTACAAAATAGAACCTGATATGTTGTTTAAACACAAAAAGATCATACTGGCATATGCAAAAAAGTATGCCAGCATATATATGCTCCAACATTAACATTACAAACCAACTAAAGTTTGAAAAATGGAATCTTTAATTCAGGAACGTTGTGCGAGTTTACTGCAACAATGGAGTAGTGAACTTCACAATCCAGCGTTTAGTTGTTCCTGTTAAGCGATCATTGTCACAGTTGTAAACGACGGCTTTCTTTTTCCACGAGGGGTTTTGGCATCACAGCATTTGTTTCCAGGCGGATCGATGAAGAACGTGACACACACGTCTCCCGGACATCTTGTAGAATTTAACCAATCAGATCGAGACTTCAAAACTCCTGAAGTTCATATCCATCAGACGTTCAGCCAACTGTCCGTGGGTGTAACAACTGAGGCTGAGACTATGGTTGCAGAAGCTGCAGCGCCCCCAGTGGTGGTCGAAGAAGCTGCAGCGCCCACTATTGCCTTGCTTTTGGCTTGCTTAGTTGGGGACATTTAATTTCAACAATTATTGATGTGTTGTATTTCATATCACTGTGAAGCGGCTTTAATACAATCTGTATTGTAAAAAGCGCTTTATAAATAAATGTGACTTGACTTTACTGTGGTGGTCAGAATCTGCAGCGCCCCCAGTGGTGGTCAAAGAAGCTGCAGTGCCACCTGTGGTGGTCGAAGAAGCTGCAGCGCCCCCAGTGGAGGTCGAAGAAGCTGCAGCGCCCCCAGTGGTGGTAAAAGAAGCTGTAGCGCCCCCAGTGGTGACTGAAGAAGCTGCAGCACCACCTGTGGTGGTCGAAGAATATGCAGCGCCCCAATGGGGGTCGAAGAAGCTGCAGCGCCCCCAGTGGTGGTCAAAGAAGCTGCAGTGCCCCCAGTGGTGGTCGAAGAAGCTGCAGCGCCTCCAGTGTTGGTCGAAGAAGCTGCAGCGCCTCCAGTGGTGGTCGAAGAAGCTGCAGCGCCCACTATTGCCTTGCTTTTGGCTTGCTTAGTTGGGGACATTTAATTTCAACAATTATTGATGTGTTGTATTACTTTCATGTTATCACTGTGAAGCGGCTTTGATACAATCTCTATTGTAAAAAGCGCTATATAAATAAATGTGACTTGACTTGACTTTACTGTGGTGGTCAGAATCTGCAGCGCCCCCAATGGTGGTCAAAGAAGCTGCAGCGCCCCCAGTGGTGGTCAAAGAAGCTGCAGCGCCACCTGTGGTGGTCGAAGAATATGCAGTGCCCCCAGTGGAGGTCGAAGAAGCTGTAGCGCCCCCAGTGGTGACTGAAGAAGCTGCAGCACCACCTGTGGTGGTCGAAGAATATGCAGCGCCACCTGTGGTGGTCGAAGAAGTTGCAGCCACCTGTTTCCCCGGTCAGTCCTGCCATGACCCAGAGGGTGATCCTTGTCTTTTTTACGTCATGATTGCCCTGTGTGCCTGAGCAGCACACACCTCTCAGCTGGTTGTCTCCTGCCCTGTCTGTACTCCTGAGCTCACTGTCTGCCCAGACACTGTCCCAGAGTCCACTGTCTGCCCAGAGACCTATCCTGAGTCCGCTCTTAAGCTCTAGAACTGTTCCACCATGACCCCTGTTCCCTACCTGAAGGCTGGCCGTACCCATGCCCAATACACTAGCAGTCGAACTCCCATTGGGACAATCACCTTCATTTTGTTCTGATTTTTCACCCTGATTCCTGTACTGCCCGAGTATGATCTGCCTGTTTGCATGGTCCCACTCGAGTTTCCTGTTCTGATGGACCCGCTCAAATTCCCACTCAAGCTGCCAGCCCAGCCTGCCCCGGTCAAGCCTCCAGACCCGCCTGACCCACCCAGGCCTTGGGCCAGGATTCCAGACCCGCTTGATCCACCCCAGCCTTCAGCCAGGATTCCAGACCAGCCTGAGCCTCCCTGGCTTCAAAATCCGAGCTTGAGCTTTTAAAGCGCCAGATGACAAAACTGCAGCGTGCACTTAAAATAAACAAAATTACATTGTGCTTTGGAGTGGATGCTAATATAGTTATCATCATAGTTATCTTCATATTAGAAGTAATCGTTATCATTCTTGGTGTGAACGGGTTTTAATGATAACGATAAAGATATAACACTAAAAATAGTTCTAAATCGAAAAAAATAGTAGAGTCCACACCACACCACAACTCCTCCAGTAGCTCTGCTGCCTCAGGTCATAAGCTGAATCAGGGAGGACGGATGCTCAGTTTTACTGGTGGGAGAACTCAGGCATGGTTCAGGCGCTATCAGCAGCTCCATGGCAAATCCCGTTGGGGAGTCTAATCAGTTGATTCAAAGACCCATTAATAAACAACTAAGACGGTTACTTGCCGCCACCTACTGGTGGTTTATTGTTTTTTTTTTTTTTTTAAAGTATCATTCTGTCCAACATTTCTTATTTGTATATTAAAAAATATATATATAAAAACTGTGTAAATGATTTAATTTGATCAGTCCTACCTAGGGAAACAGCCCTATAGTGTCTTATTATACTAATTTAATTTGTTCAAATTTATTATTTTAAAATGAAACATACATTAATTCAGTGTTTTTAAGTTGTTTTTGTCAATCCGTGTGAAAAGAGATAGCTTTGACATAGCTGTCGACTGTAGCGAAACTTTCAAAAAGTGCAAAGGAAAATCTTTTCTGTTTTTAGTACATTGTTGTCGTCTACCCAAAGTCATTCAGTTCAGTCAAAAGCAACTTGAATTACACTATGAAACAATCAGGCAAATAATAGGCCTCAATTTTGCATTCTTTTTTTTCTTTAGAAAAGTTCTTAAAATGTGCTAAGCTAGCAGTGCTAATACACTACAGCACTCTCACTATCCAAAATAATTCCCTCATTGTTCTTTCTTGTTGGCGGGAGTGTGCAACACTGTCCATTAGGGCCCATAGTCTTCTGGATGTTTAAATAACACATGATGTACTAGAAAATGTACATATCTGAAATTTACTATATAAAACTGACATTTGTATATTTTACTAACAGTGGCAAAATGTACTGCACACAGTGTATTCTTAGTACATGCATACTGAGTGTCAGGGTCCCACAATTTACCCATTCTTCCTGCTAAAGCTCACGTCTTATTGCCCGTATCCACTTGTTTTTCTGTTTTGTTTTGTTTTTTCTTATAAATCAGAAATTACAAGCATGCAGCTTCCCCAGGTGTAGGCATGGCCTAAATGCAATCTTTCCACGTTGACACTTGACAGACAGTAAGATTTTGCTGTTCAGTGTGTTATTATTGTTGAACACAAAGGATAGATACAGTCGGCAACGCGTCATAGTTGGGGGGCGTGGTCGGTGTGGGGGAAAGCAGCGCGACTATCCTATGTATTTGAATGACAAAAATGTCATATTGCGAGTCATTTATGCCTGCCGACCGGCAACGGTACATTGCAAAATTAACTGTAATAGGTTATGATTGCCCTTATTTAATTAAAACCTGGGTCAATGACCCAACCAAATGGCCGGAGGTGTCGTTTCCAGACTATTATATCTGGTTGAATCTTCAGGTAAGACATCGCGGAAGCTACCGGCAACACAAGCCTGTAACTCAATCAACTTGCGTATAAGTTACTATAAGTCCATAAAACCATGTCACTTACCAATTGTACGTATGCTTCACTCCAAACTATTAATCCTTTTGTAAAACGGTGATCATTAGTAGTCGCTACGAAGTTGCAGAGGGACTTTGCTGACAGTTATCCGAATTCTCACAGACTGCAGTCTGATAACCTTCAGCTGATAACGCTAATAACATCCCTTATGAAAAACAACTAAAGGAATCTTGTAGTATTTTAGGACAAAATATTATAGTAACGTTAATCCTATAGGAATACTATAGTATTTTGGGACATAGCCTAGAAGTATAGGTATTAAAGAACATCACAGAAGTATTATACACTACTATAGAATACTAATAGCCATAGGATTACTATAGTTCTTTTTCGTAAGGGATGTAAAGTCAGACAAATCTGGCCCACTGCCTAATACGAGTTAAACATCTACTACTATATCACACGGACCTCTACTCACACAGTAATCTAATAAGATATGATTAATTTTGCCATTTTGTCCTCCTATCCGGTTCTGTATGTATGTAAGAAAGGCTGTAGAACTTCAATTTATAATTTGTTTGTTTATTGGTGGTAAAGAAAACGACACCGCAACTCTTCGGCATGATTGCCCCATGTATTTCAATGAGCGCCAAGGCAATGTTTTCCCCCACGGGCTAAATTCACACCACGTGACGGGGCGTTCCCGGGGGCGTTCCCAGACCAACCGACTGTATCTATGGACTTCACAATCCGGGCCGCCACGCTCGAGGACTGTAAGGATATCTCGCGGATGATTCTGGTGAGTTGAAGACACGTCGCGTGCGTCTATTTCTGACGATTTTATAACTTAAAGGAGTAATTCATTTTAAAATTAAAATTGCCCCTTGATTTACTCACCCTCAAGCCATCCTATGTGCAAAAAAGCGCATCTCTCTGGCTGCTCTGACAAAGCGTAGAAAGATCCGTGGTCGCTCTGACGTAGAGCGAACGGTTGGTCTTTATTTAAACTTTATTTAAAGGGGCGGCAAAGCAAAAATGCATGATCGGTATTTGTGCAGACTGGCCAGAAGTAGGGTATAAGTAAGAAATTGATCGACAGAATGAACTTAACAATTACAGTTACTTGTTTGCTAATGAAATAAACCAATTAAGAGCCATTTGTGTGGTGTGGCTTTTGTCTTCATGCCATTAGATCTAGTCTAATTTCAACATGCAGTATATAGAGATTTTACTAGCCTTGGTCTTTAATTAACATTAACATTAATTTGTGTGCAGCCGATAACAATAACTGTCGTGGTTGAAGTGCAGCCTTAATGCAATTGATCAAATCGGTGTTGTTTTGAGCAAATTAATTGCATTCCCCCTGAAAAACAACCATTCTAGCGTGAAAATGTTGCCAATAAATCAGATTTATCTCATGAAATGGCGTGTATGACACGCCAATTTGTATGTCCATTTTTGCCGTTCTATCAACACGTATAATCGCTTTTCAGCGTGTTTATCAATGCTGTTGACTTTACGTTACATTACTTATATAAATATATGACCTACCCCAACCCCATCCCTAAGCCTACCCGTCACTGGGGTTAATAACATTTTTGAGTCCCCTACCATCCTAGGAAAAAAAATATCGCTCCCCAGATGTAGATCTAAATTTTGCTTCATTCCACTCGGACATGTGTACTGTAACGTCTGCAAGAGTTTTAAATCTGCCCAGATGAAGACAAGGAAAAAAACAGTGGAAACGAACTGGTAACGTTCCCACCCAGCACCAGACGTCATTAAGACGTTGTTTTTTGGGCTAAATCAAGTCGGCCCGTCATAGCCTTCATTTAGCCCAAAAATAGACGTTGAAAATTGGGCTTTGTTTGGTCCGTCCGATTTGGTCCAAATTTAGCCCAAACATAGACGTTGAAAATTGGTCTTTGTTTGGTCCGTCTGATTTGGTCAAAATTTAGCCCGAAAATAGACGTTGAAAACTGGTCTCTATTTGGTCCGTTTGGTTTGGTCCAAATTTAGCCCAAAAGACTTTGAAAAATGTAGCCTCCTTTGTTTGGTCCGTCTGAGGGCAGCGCCAGATCATTTTTAACAGGTGCTGAAGGGGTGCTATTGACAGGGGAGCTTCACAATTATATAAAAAGGCTACTTTTAATAAATGAGCAAAACTTAGCCACTCAATATATCATATTCAATTATTGTAATTATCACAATTCAGGTTTTAATTTAAATTAAAATAAGCACAACATTCAACATTCAATCAAATATTCTTATGTAGCCTATTAATAATAATGTAATTTCCACACAATATCTTGTTATTTCGACATAATATGTGTGCGTGCAACAAGCAAGATGTGCATTTGTAAATCCGGTGACACGCGTGCATTGATTTTTATTGCATTTTATTTTTATTAATAAACTGTTTTCTGTGTCCGCTGCAAAAGATGAAGTTGAAGATCTCCATCTCCGCAGCGAACGCGCCTTGAGAGAGAAATGCACAAAATGATTACATAATCAGAGAGTACCTATTTCTTTTCGTTTTGAATTGTTTTGTTTAAAGATATTTCCAGCTCTCTATAGATATGTCTCATGTCTTTGAGACATGCTGAGTTGTGGTAAGTTGAAAGGCATTTTTTGTGCATAGTAAAACATATCTGCAACATTTATCAAGTTCACGGATAATTGTGCGTGCATTTATTAATCGTTATGATAGGCCTAAAATCATAATAAAGGCTGTGTACAAAAAATCAGATGAGCCCAGAATATGAATGCAACGCGTTTAATTAGCCTACACATTAAGCATTTTCCTCCAAACCAGAACGCTTGGCCTGCGGACTTGAATGTATTTTAAAAATACATAGAATAGTTTATAATTGTTCCTCATGTTTCATCTGTAATCTGTGTAGGCTATATGAGGAAATATGTGCATGCCTTATGTAGGTTTTAATCAATGTTTTTGCAAAAAAAAACAAAAAAAAAAACAATCTACAGCACGTTTACCATTTTTTAAAGCTATATTATATTATTAGACTATTAGCCTACATGACTTAAAACATTGTTTTATAGTTTGACGATGGCCACAGGCCTACTATCCACTTAATAATGCATCAAGTTTCAGCTGATTGTCAAATAATTCACTCCATCTCAATGCTGCGTAACTCTGCGTGTTTTAATCAATGGGCGCACGCGCTGAACATTCGAGCCGCATTTGAACTGGAGCAGACAACGTTACCATGGAAACCGGGCGGTAGCTCAACTGACAACGATCAGCACAGCTCCATCTCTCGCTGTTGTTTTCACTACTTTCAGGTAAGTTTAGTCCCTAAAATTACACAAATAGTACATAAAAATGTTTCCGACAATTTCTTTTATGTAAAAGACTCACTTCCGTTGAATATTTGCTTGGTTAGTGTCTTAGAAAAAGTCCGTTAGCATCTCAACTGTTAGGCTAACTATAGGTAAGTTAGGTTAACTATAACGTTAGACTTGAGCAGTAAGTTTGGGCTTTTAATCGTATCTTACTGTATGTGTAGATTAGATATTTATTTTGATAGTTTTGTAAAGGTTTTGTTGGCAATTGGTCAATGGATGAATGGAATTAAGCTAGCTAATCGTCAAAACAGTGTTATTAATACAGTTTATTGATGACGTATTCTTTGTACAGGTAATGAACACACAGAACAAATTATTTATAACGTAATAATATTGGTGTCTTTCTCTTTTCAGTATTGTTAGCTCCAACCCCAATTATTTATAATGTAACTTAATAATATCAGTTGTCTTCTTTCTCTTTTCAGTATTGTTAGCTCCAACCCCAATTAATCAGACCTGAGCAGCTGACTAAACATCACCAGAAACTCTGCAGAACACTGGCCCTGGTCTGGTCTGGATGCCACTGTTGTAAGTCATCAATCTAGCAGTCATCCTGCATCTCTGATGTGTCATGTTCAGAACAAAGTTTTCCTCTAACCTAGTCCAGCACACCTGAACAAGCTAATCAAGGTGTTAAACTCTGGGTGCTTATCACTCAGGTCCCTAGCTCAGTAGTCAGTGGTTAAAGGGATTGTTCATTTTTTAAATACATTTTTGGTATGTTTTAGCTTATCTCGAGGGCATCCAAGATGTAGCCTAGGTGTCTTTGTTTCCACAGTATTTTCAATTTCGATTTTTTTAGGTCAAACCGTTCTTGTCGGTCAGGCATATAATGCAGGTCTCTGGTCACCACCTCAAAGAGCATGCACAGAGAAGTCCAAATTAAACATGATTTAATGACTCGTAAATTAAGTACACATTGATGGCTTAAAGACACGAAACGAGCGGTTTGTGTGAGAAAATGAACAGTATTTATATCGTTTTTATCTGTAACCACAGCCACGTCCAAGTGATCTGAGGGCGTGGGCTCTTCGGTCTGCGAAAGTGTCGGGAAAGTGCCGGAAGTGATCTCTCTCGCACGTGTACGTCACTCATTGTTTACACAGAACAGAGATTGTAGGTAAGACGGCTAATTGAAATGGTACTTATTCAACGTTGTCTGTTGATATATCGAAATCGTCTTCCATTGCGATTTCCTCTATATCTAAATAGATCTTCACAGTGAAAGGTAACACTTCCGAAATCTCTGTGTAAACAATTAGAGATCACTTTCGGCGCTTTCCGGCGCTTGCGCAGACCAAAGAGCCTGCGCCTTCACATCACTTGGACGTGGCTGTGGTTACAAGAGGTAAAAATGATATAAATACTGTTCGTTTTCTCACAATCTGCTCGTTTCGTGTCTTAGGCCATCAATGTGTACATATACGAGTCATTAAATCATGTTTAATTTGGACTTCTCTGTGCATGCTCTATTAGGTGGTGACCATAGACCTGCAACTAAAAATGACCTAAAAATATAAAAATTGAAACTACTGCGGAAACAAAGACACCTACATCTTGGATGCACTTGAGGTAGGCTAAAACATACCAAAAATTAATTTCAAAGTGAACTACCCTGATTACTAGAACTAGATGATTTTAAAACAAAAACCAATATTATATTTCAGCATAAACATGTAATGTCTGATCAAGCAAACATTTACAATTTATCTGTGACTGAAATCTTGCACGTATATGTATAGGAAAAACTCAAGTGTATACTTTACGTTTCGGACAGCCATTGTTTTTTTTGTTTTTTTAAATGTACATTTTGGTTATTGTTTTCTTTCTCACCAGGCTAAAGCATTTCAAGTAAAAACTTAAGTCGTGGCTTAATAATCCGGGGTTGGGATGGTGGAAGGAGCAGAAGAACCAGAAGATCGGAGATCAGGAAGATATCTGTTGGTGCCTCTGAGGGAACTGATTTAATGTGTAGAATTTAACCAAAAATGTTCGTCACTCACCTTCATGTCGTTGCAAACCTGTAAGACTTTCGTTCATCTTTGAAAGATATTTTTAATGAAATCTGAGAGGTTTCTGTCCCTCAATTTCACAGTTTATGCAACTACCACTTTCAAGCTTCAGAAACGTAAGACATTATAAAAATAATCAATAGAGGGTTTGCACCCACGTCACGATTTGGCCAGTTACCCGGATGCGCGGCTATATTCGAGATACTCGGATGTAAACAACAGCATTGATTGCACTGTTTATGTACTACTGAACACATTGTTACACTAATTTATGATGTCTTAACTACGAAAAAAAACACATGGAAGCTGCAAAATCATATAGGCTAGACTTAGTAAGCAGGAAAGAGCGTGGATTTTTGACGAACTAAAGTTAATATCTGGTAAAGATCTGAACGAGCTAGTTTCTCTAGCCCTTACTGCTATTCATCCTTCTATTTCTTATCCCACATAGGCTACGTTCAGATTGTCAGTCCAAAAAAAGCACATGAAATCCGTTTCAAGCTACATCCATATGTCCACAATCCTATTAAATCACATATCTGGAAATCTGCTTCAGTCCGAACGCTCTGATCAGATTTCGCGTGGTATGTGACTTTCTCACGCCACGCAAATTTTAAAGTCAGACATTGTAATAGGGAACATGCTAAAAGTCGCTGCCGAAACAAGGCTGTGTTGTTGCAAAGTGCCGGACAAGCGCTTTATATTTGAAACCGGCGCAGATACGAGCACGGAAAAAAGCTGTGCACACCAGCCTCCTCTAGTTCTGCAGCTCAAAACACCAGTCCAGCACGGCGGCTACACATTTCCATGTTGTAAAATTTAAATAAGACAACATCTCTATTGCAAATGCAAACCCCTCCATCAACGCAATGTCATTGCCATATTTCCAAAGAGCTGCATGAACACACGACTCGGATCTGAACAGTTGCGATACATAGTGTAGACATCATTTTAGATCAGATCCCAATCGGATACAAAGATACATCAGATTTGGACTGACCGTGTGAATGTAGCCATAGTTAACTACTTTACTTTAACATTTTAGCCATAGTCAACGCTTCATTTACACATGTGGCTGATGCTTTGCCTCTCAACTACAAACACCTTCATCACAAACACTTTCTTTCATCCATTTTTTGCACTCTTCTCTTTAACTTTAGGCAGTCTATAGAACTTGAAATGTTTTTTTTCCCGGTGTGACCTATTAGTACAGACCAAAACACGACCATTTTTCAGCAGCAATAATCAGCCAAATATGCAAGTCTGTTCAGTTCAGTGGCATTGTTTACGTTCAGTGCCTCCAAAATGACCGACTTCCGGATTGATGACGTGTAGTGAAAACACTCTATTAAAATCGTACGGATTAATTAATGAACCACTTGTTTTAAAATCATCCCGTTCTACTGACATTTGTTATGACATCCGTTTCAAACATTACAATGCTCATGATAACTTTCTCTCCAATGGTTTAACCTCAACATTATGAAGCGATGTGAATGCTGAACACGTGTTCACAGAGCACCACGATTCATCAGTGTTGTGTTGGCGTGAGAGTCAGTCATCTCATGGTGCAACCTGTATCGGCGATACATAATTTTGTTTTGTTTTTTGCACACACAAGGCATCTGTTAAAAATATATTCAAAAGTCTTATGGGTTTGGAGCGACATGAGAGTAAGTAATTAATGACAATTACATTTTTGTGTAAACTATACCTTTAATGTTTTCTAATGTGGTTATAATTAGTCTGTTTTATAAACATTTTCAATGTTTTAAAGATTTATTGTTTTGATGTTTATCAATAAATGATAAAATGATGTTTATACAGAAAAGATGGATTCATTTGATCAAGTCACAGTTAAAGTCTTTTAAATTGTTTTTGAAAAATTGTTTCAAATAAATGCTGCTCTTTTGAAAGTTATTTTCAAAGAATACTGAAAGCTGAATCATTTTCCAAAAAAAAACATGAAGCAGTACTACTGATAATAATCATAAATGTTTCTTGAGAATCAAATCACCATATTAGAATGATTTCTGAATGATCTTGTGGCACTGAAGACTGAAGTAATGATGCTGAAAATTCAGCTTGGCCATCACAGGAATAAATGACACTTTATTATATATTTATATGTATATTTATTTATAAATTTATAGAGAAGTTATTTTTATTGTGGTAATATTTCACAATATTGCAGTGTTTAGGCTATATTTGATCAAATGTGGGCTTGATGTGTGATCAGGGAAGTTTTTACTTGAAAGATGTATTTTATGTGTCAATAAATGTTTTGATAAACTTTTGTGAATTGTCTTATTTTGACAGTAATTAGGAATATTAAATATAATCATGAATCCATGAAAATTATGCCTAAAAAAAGACGTCTTTTCAACTTTCACTTTACAACCTAATTTAAACGTGAATGGGACGTCCTTTTATAGACTACAACTACCAGAAAAAGACGTCTTTTCAACGACCCGAAAAAGACGTCTTTTCAACGACCTGAAAAAGACGGCTTTTCACCTTTCACTTTTCAACCAAATTTTAACGTAGTTTAGACGTCTAGCAATGTCGTCTTTTCAACGTCTTTTCAACGAGTTTTTGCTGGGTGGGTTAGTTCCACGAGTGATTTATTGCGGCCCTTCCCTAGTTAGGCACACTGTTCACATACATGTTGAAAGATGCCAACAGGGAAATTAACACTGCAAAACGTCACAAAAACAAAGTGGAAGCAAAACACATTACAACAAAAATAACAGCCAGCGATAGAGCGGTCATCTCTCTTCGCAACCGTCTTCACTCTACTGAGCGTGCGTGCGCGCTCACATTAACAGCACGCATACAATAACGTACGCAATAGACGTAGCTATCTTAAAGGCATATTAACATGTCACCAACACTTCTCAACTTTAGGTGGCCGTTACAGTACACGCGGAATTGGACATTTAACGGCGTAGACATACACGCAAAAGATGACGGTTCGTTTCGGTGTGGACGTACGCAGATAGCTCAAAAAATGCGTATAGATAACAGACAGAGAATAGAACAGACAGACTAACTTGACTTGAAAGTGGTGTGTATGTTTTACGCAAAGTTATGATGCCATGTTGCAATAAGTGTTGTGCGCCTTATCAAATTCACATGTATTTGAGCTTCAAACAGAGGGTTGCAGTGCACTCCCATTATAAAGCTTGGACGCATCAGGATGTTTATTAATATAACTCTGATTGTATTCGTCTGAAAGTCACATACAACTAGGATGGCTTGAGGATGAGTAAATCATGGGGTGATTTTAAGTGAACTCCTTTAAAGAATTGGGACACTCATCTGCAAAATCCCAGCAAAATCAAACCATAAACTGTTGTTTTGTCTAATACTTTTAACTAGGAACTGGCAGAGTATGAGAAAGTTTCAGACCAGATCAAGATTACACAAAAAGGTAGGCATGATTGTCATATCTCTCCAATACAAAGTGATTTGCTTGGAATAATTCATGCTGTGGATTGTTTGGAGCTGGTACCAATCATACAACTTTTACTAAAGATCTGGAGCAGGATGGATTCTCCAAAACCCCTTTTTTTCATGGAATTATTGCTGAAGTGCCGGAGCATCTTAAGTCCAGAGATGGTGAGAAAAATGCCTGCCTCTAAAGCACGACGTCAATGAATAGTATAGCCTACATAATAGCACCATGGGCCCCACCCACTATCGTTCAATTGCTTAACAGCTAGCATTTGCTCACATTGGATGTGAGCATCGCGTCACATCAAAAGCAAAACCATTATAATTACTGATGCTGTCTACACTAGATACAGTATTCAGATGCGCGTTCAGTTTCTGATGTACTCCACACACGACTTGAGTCGACAAATGGATGAGCGAAAGAACGCTTTGACACGTCCAGTTTAAACAGCTTGTTTGTGTGGACAGTGTAATGAAGAGATCGTAAGGAACCTGAATTGAATCTGAGAGCATCTGCATCAGACTAAGTAATTGATTTCATAATGCTTTGTCTGTAATGCCGTTATTTGATTAACATTATAAGTGAAATTCCAGGAACATATTAAAATTCTAAAAATAAAATCAATGTCATAACCCCTTTAAATTAAATTGCATTTACAAATGCAAGTTAGAATAGGAAACAAATTAAGTGTCAGGTCAAATGTGCTAATGTGAAAAAAAGAGCAATAAAGGAACACATTACTTATATTGTTGTGATTATATCTGTTTTGCAAATTGATATTATTAGATCACAGTGTTGTTCCTGAGTTTTGCGTTTTTATTTTTGCCATTAAGCTGACAGGAATGATTCTCTTTACAGGTCATACCAAGGTTGGTTACTCACTGTACTTCTACGCGTACAGCTCATGGAAAGGTCGGGCTGTGTACATGGAGGATCTGTACGTGATGCCAGAGTTCAGAGGTAAGGAAACGACACCATGCTTTCGTTTATTTGAATGTAACATACAGTAACTGATTAATGAACACATTCTCATCCCAAGACGTCATCTAACTGACGCTTTTGACCATCCGGCAACATCCGATGTTTTAGGGTACGCTTTAGCGTCAGTTAGATGACGCGGGTAGGTTTAGGTCTGGGGTAGGGTTAGGATTAGATAGCGTCAGCTAACTGACGTCGGATGTTGACGTATGGTCAAAAGCGTCAGTAAGATTTTCTGTGTGTATTTGCAGGGAAAGGCATTGGCAAGGCTCTGATGGCCAAAGTCTCCCAGGTATGGGGAGTTTGTTTACTCAAGATAAATACAGCATGTGTGTTGAATCTGTTGCGATTTAGAAAAGTGTTTGTTAACTGTGCACAAGTTGACATGTTTGTGTTTATGATCACCCTTAGCTTGGTCTGGCTGCTGGTTGCACTCAGCTGAATTTCATTGTAATGGACTGGAACAAGTCATCTCTTGACTTCTACCGAAAGCAGGGCTGCTGGGATGTGACCTCCGAATTCGGCTATCGCTGCATGTGCTGTGAGGACGATGCCCTTCAACACTTGGCACAGGGGGACCTTTAAATTTTGAAGCACAATGAGCCACAGACCAGAGCCACAAGTAACAAGTTGTTTGATAATACATTTTGCCCATTTTAACTGACAACTTGCTCTCTTCCTGTGCTTAAGTAACCATATTCATCTCCTATATAAATTTTCATTGACTGGTACACAAATTGATTGGAGTCACAGCCACTTAGAAAGACACTTTTCTCATCTAACATTTGATAATGGTCACTAGGCATTTAGTCGTATCAGAGAATAAGCTCACCAAAACTGAAGAAATGCACTACAATTGTAATTAAGATGAAGCCTCTGTTATTAGTTAGTGGAACCATGACCGGATTTGGATTTTTATGAATAGTTTACATTACCTTGTGTGCAATATTTTTGTTCATATTTTTGTAATATTGCCGAAAGGTCTTTGACAAGAAAATCTCGTGCTGTTACTGAATACAACAAAAACATGAACCTGAGTACCTCATGAGTACCCGAGTCTTTAAATTTAGATAGTTGTAAATGGTGACAATTTTATGACCTGCTAGAAAAGATTTTTTATTTTAAAGGAGTAGTTCACTTTTGAAAAAACTTTTGCTGATAATTTACTCACCCCCATGTCATCCAAGATGTTCATGTCTTTCTTTCTTCAGTCGAAAAGAAATTAAGGTTTTTGATGAAAACATTCCAGGATTTTTCTCCATATAATGGACTTCAATGGGGTCCAAACGGTTCAAGGTCCAAAAGAAACTTTAAGTACAAACTGCAAACTTGTTCAAAGGGCTTTAAAGGATTCCAGACGATGAATAAGGGTCTTATCAAGCGAAACGATCGCTCGTTTTATAAATAAATAACAAAGTTTAAGTTTTATAAGCTCAAACGCTCGCCTTGCTGTTCTGTAACGCACTCCTGTTCGAACTCGTTCATCAAAATGAACAAATTTTTTTCCGAGTCATTTGGTTCATTCGGGGAAAGAAACGAACGAATTGATTCGGGAAAAGATTTGTTCATTTTGTTGAACGAGTTCGAACAAGAGAGTTACGAACGTGCACCACAGAACAGAGCAAGGCGAGCGTTTGATCTTATAAAACTTAAACTTTGTTTTTTTTTTGTTTTTTTTAAAAATGAGCGATCATTTCGCTTGATATAAGACCCTTATTTATCGTCTGGAATCGTTTAAAGCCCTTTGAACAAGTTTGCAGTTTGTACTGAAAGTTTCTTTTGGAACTTGAACCGTTTGGTTCCCACTGAAGTCCATTATATGGAGAAAAATCCTGGAACGTTTTCATTAAAAACCTTAATTTCTTTTCGACTGAAGAAAGAAAGACATGGACATCTTGGATGACATGGGGGTGAGTAAATTATCAGCAAAAGTTTTTTGAAAAGTGAACTAATCCTTTAATAGCACATAAATAAACTATAGCTGCTGTATCCAATGTACTGTGGATTATATTCTTTTGGTAATCAATAAAAGTACATTTGTGCTGTTATTTTTTATTTTTTGCTGCATGGGTTTTAATTTGGTTAAAGGCCAGTTCACACCAAAAACGATAACTCAATTAATAAAGTTATAGTTCTAAAAATCGTTATAAACATAAAAGAATAGAGTTCACACCAGCAATAAAGATAAGACAGAGGAATGATTGGAATCACTTTCAGAACGATTTTTACCAGCTGATGAACTGATAGCCAATCAGAGTTCATCCTTCTTTCAGAGCTCGAGTAAACCTCTAAACTGCATTTTCGACGCTGAAATATTTATCGTTGTCGCTCTTGTAATGAATGGGCCTTAAAAGGTTAGTTTACCCAAAAGTTTAAGTTTTTATTTTTGGGTGAACTATCCCTTTAAGCCTTGAAAATAGTGAGTGTTGAAGAAAACTTTGCAGGACTAATCAAAAAATAAGCTGCTAAGAGTTAGAGTTAATAAGTTAAAGCTCTCTTTTAGTTTTAATTAATTGTAGCTGAGAGGATTCACATTTCATTTGGCCTGCAGTTCATCATCAATTGTAATCTGCTCAAACGCCGTGATGTTGCAGTTTCCACACCTTAACCAACAGCGACATCAAGTGTTCACCCGGAGAAGTGATTAACGATATACCACATATAGGACTTTTCAAGAGCACTTCTCTGAGGAATTAAAATACTATTTCAATGTTAAAACAAATGACAGAACAATTGGCTTTATACACAGCTGGACTACTTCCTGAACTTAAGCCAGCTCCTTTGATTCCTGTCTGCCATTATTGGACAAATTGATTAGTTCAGGTGTGCCTGACCTCAGTAGTCACGGCAACAATAATCAGACACACCTGAATTAATCAAGCTTGGCCAATAATGAGTTAAAGAGTTAAAACAACCCAGCATTTTTAGAGTGTATAATTTAGCGAAAAAAGAGTTCATGATGGTTTTTAGTGTTTGTGTGAATGACACTGTGCAGCTTCTTTACATTAGTTTTAACTTTCTCAGATTATGGAAAAGCTGCATTTGATGAGCTATGAGATTGAGATTGGTGGTTGTTGGTTTATTACAATGGTAAAAACCAAAATCTAGTACTTCAAAATGTTGGTAAGATAACAGTATATCAGATGATGAAATGCATTTGTTTGTTTTTACTGTAAATTTGAGCGAAGTCTGTAAAACTTTCTGATTTGTGCATTTTACAGTGTGCAAAACGTGTTAAAAAATATAAATGTGTTGCCTTCCAATACATTTAGACCACTTAACAAAGTGATTGCTATCAGATTGTGAAGAGACTTTCAACCAGCATCAACAACAAAAAATGTCTCCTGAAAAAAATCGCCTACTCTGCCTTTAAGTTTACCTTTTATTGATTTTTTTTTTCATTACCGGTCAGAATACTACAGTATCCCTAGTACAGATTGTGGTGACAATTAAATCAGCACTCTTTACTAAATTGGTCCATGGCCACACTCTGTAAAACCTTCGAGAACAACCAGCCCCCTAGAAAAAAGACTCGCGGAAAAACGCACTTGTTGATTTGAGGCAGGACAGAGCTAAATAGTATTTCACTACAGAATAAGAATACTTGGCAGCGCACGAGGGGGGAAGGAAATCTGTTTTCCACTGCTGTGCAGGACTCACTTCCCTGCAGTGCATACTTGAGCACATGGACGCAGAAGTGCTTTGAAATGACACCTCTTGTGGACTAGACCCTGATCTATTTCTCAAAAAGAACACGAGGAAGTCATGCCAAAGAATCAGGTCTCAGGAAGATGCGAATCAAATCCAAATCCCACAGTATTGCTGTGCTGCTGTCACCTCTCTGCACAAGAATGAAAGGAATATTGCTATGCCATTTGGGCCAGCTGCAGTTTATGCAATAAACGCAGACAGTTCTCCGTGTGCCAGCGGCGACTGGTTTGCTGGGGTCAATCTTGCAACGTTTGCAACAGGGTTCGCGTTGACCGCGCGCAGCATCGAAGTTGAAGAAGCTCTCGCGCACGAGACCCAAACCCCCGAGAGGCTCCAGAGATGTTCTCGTGGAATATGGACAGAATGATTGACGTGGAAGCTTCAGAACGGTAAACGACCCGTGTGCGCAACAATGCAGCGAATTTTCCAGAGGAGACGGATCCACACACTGCGCTTGGTTTGGGCGCTCATGGCCGCGCTCGCGCTGTCACTGGCAGTGTGCAGTGCCATATTCACAGTGTGGACATTGCGACAAACGCGGGACTTGTCGAGGTCTTTCCAAACTCTGCAGGAGCGCTTAGAGCAGGTAAATGCAATGGCTCGCGTGCTTTCTTTTTTGTCTTTAAAGTGCATGACAGATGCATGCTCAAGCACATTTGTCAAGCAGTTCACACTAACCATGCAGTGATTTGCAATCACGCTATTGTGGTCCTGACCATGAAAGCTGTTCGCAAGCTCTTTTATGGGGGAGGTAGACTATATTATAAGGAATGCAAGCATATAATTTCGAGGCACTTGATTATCCAAACATACAGCTGCGGCACCGCTGGGGGTCTGCGGGACGCGTTTTATGACCCTTCCAGACTTTGCGCGCGGGGTGCTGTGAGTTATGGCCTATTTAGTTTCTAAAGTTGCTGCCAAGTGTGATGGTTTTGTTGCCAATTTTTCTCCATGTTTAGGGCAATTTACTGGAAATCTTAGACTGCTTGGCACGAGCGCGTTTTGAAGCGTGTCTCGTAAATGCATTTGTGTAATTATGGTTAAATGATTTTGCGACTTGTAAGCTAGGCTACCATTTAAATCTTTAGCAGCATACCCTCAGATAAGGATGGGCTTTTTCATGAGTTCTCCTGCCGATGTGGACGAAACACTTCTAAAATGTTCCGAGAGGGTTTCTGCGCAACTATTCAGCACTGCCACTGAGCTCGACCAGTGTTCGATTCCAGAACGAATGACTCTTATGAACCGGTTCCTTTTAAGGAATCAAATTAGTCCTATAGCGCGTGACCATGGCGAACGAAGAACTCCTGAAGTCCGATTCTTTTTAGTGAATCAAAAACACTTGGTCTTAGACTAGCAGTCATTGAATTAATTTGTGGTAAAATAATCATCAAACGGTTTGAGTTTTGGTATACTTTAGGCTCACTTAAATAAATTGTTTGTTCGTGTGACACACATGTAAAAACAACGACGAAATAATGAATGAAATGCAAAATTTTAGTGTTTGGCGAGCGGCGAGTTTTTTCCTCAAACGGGTTCAAGAGCGATTTGTTCAAAACATAGCTTTCACGAACAAAACATCACTAATTCAAAGATGGTTTAGAGACGTAAAATGTAGCTAGTAGCCTAGCACTGACAATATCTAACTTTTTGGAAGGTTTTCAAACAATGTTGCCAGAAAATATGATGGCTATACTTTCTGTTTATGCGTGTTAAAAATGCAGGACGTTTCTGTGAGTTTTCGGAAATTATTTTGTTTGAAAAAAAAAAAAAAAAAAATCCTGGGTTAGAAAAAAACAATTTGGCAACCCACTCTGTTTGGCAACCCAGCGCTGGGTCAAACTTGGACGACCCCAGACGGTTGGGGTAAATGACCCAACATACTGTGTTATTTTATTGAACTCAACTATTGATTAAAGTTACGTTGAAAATTTAAATCACACAGAATTACTTGAGAAACAACAGGAACATTAATAATCAAAAGGTGAACATTTATTAATATGCAAGAACATGTTCACCAGTACATGTGTCAAAAAGTGCATAACAACTTAATTCTACAGTTAAATAAAATTGCTTTTTAAAAGTTAAATATTTAATAACTTGCATTTGAAAAACAATTTTTCCACATATATTTCTGTCGTAAGGGGAGCGGTGTATTGCCAAGTGAGCCGAAAGATATTTATAATCTGCACATAAACAAACATTACAGAGTTATGAGAATATATTTTAACATTCAAATGAATTAGATTCAATATTATGGCAAATACAAATCAGTTTATCTATTTATTTAAGGAAAAAGGTGTTTCCATCATGTGAGACGATGCTGACTGACTAATTGACATCTCATCCATGTTGCGTTGCATAAAATGATTTACAGCATAGTAAATATTCTACAGAAGTAAAATGTATACAAAACCATTTTACCGATGAAATGCACCACCAATTCGGTAGCATTAAGAACTGCTCTATCCTGACAAGGAGAGAGCTGTTGCGTGTTTATATCTCACAATTCTGAGAAAAGATGTCAGAATTGCGAAATATAAATTGCGTGCTATAAAGTCTGAATGTCGAAATATTAACTTGCAATTACAAGAAAAAAAGTCAGAAAAGTCATTCTTATTCTTGCAACTCTAACTTTATAACATGCAATTGCGACTTTATACAATGCAATTTTGCCTTTTATATCTCGCAATTTTGAGAAATAAAGTCAGAATTGCGAGATGTTAACTCTCAATTGTGAGATAAAAAGTCACAATTATCTTTTAAAATGTTTTATTCTGTGGCGGAAACAAGCTTCTATAACTAACCCAACGGATAGGTACCACAAAAACTACCCAACTATGGAAAAAGTAACCCAACAGGCTCAACCCAGCGTTTGAGTAGAAAAAAAGAACCCAACGGTTTTTTTTAGAGTGCACGGTTTGGCTTCGGCTGCGTTCATCTGTTTTGTAATCAATATCTGGCAACAAAACATCGTTTTTCCCTGTGGGTGAGCAATTCGCTAGAGCTATTGTGCATGTTAATTTAATTACTGCATTCCCCCCAAATATTTCACCCCTAAAAAGGACAAAAAGCATCGGCATGTTTACGGCTCTGCATATTACCCTAACTTTGTCCCCTGAGGCGGAGTGCAGTTAGTGTGCACTCCCGAACTCTCAATGGTGAGTAGACTGAAAGTCCCGATGGACAGGTACTCACTTCACTTCTAGGCACAACTGCAGTTCCTGTTGCCAGACATTTGTTAAAGTGCTGACGAAGCTTTCACGTGCTAGTCACATTGTTTGTCAGCTTTTTCTTTTCCACTTAATTTAACGTTTCCTTTTAACAGAGAAACATTCCCGGAATTATTGCATTAAGAGAAGAAGAAAAAGGTGTTGTTACCGGTTATCATTTAGGGGAAGTGGTTGACCTATTAAAAACTGGAGCTTCAGTGTTTGCCAGGCTTCTGGTGACTGTTTGTTTGTGTCTCGCTCAGGAACGCCTTCAGCTTGAGTTGGATTATTTCAAAAGCTCTGACTACTGCACGGGTTACCTGTAAAACGCCAGTTAATAGAAGCCAGCAGTGTTTTTCTCCCCAGTGGCCTGCTCGAACTTGACACACATATTATGTTCCAGTCACACTGGTGTCGTCTGTCTCCCATATCTGTCTGCAAAAGCATTTAAAAAAGTGATTCTGTCTTCTTCTCCCTCTCGTTTTTTCTCTCTCTTGCAGGTGAATATGCAGCGCAAGGCCATCTTCCAACTCATCCTGGAAAAACGCGATATTCTGGAGAGTCGGAGGTTCCGCAGAGATGGTACCGAAGGACATCATGCGTCATAATGTTATTGAAATCCATTCAAAGCACTTGACTAGTAAAGACTGAAAAAATGATCAGTAGTTATGAACAGTGTTAGGCATGTTACTTAAAAAAAGGATTAGTTATAGTTACTAGTTACTTCTCACAAATAGTAACTGAGTTAGTAACAAAAGTAACTAATTACAAGGGAAAGTAACTATTGCGTTACTTTAAAAAAATAAAAAGTTAAAATAGGCCTATGTCAAATAACTTGGATGCGCGCAATATTAAAGTTGTTAAATTAATAAATGGACATGAATAAATTATTGTTATAAAACATTGTACACTAATCGTAATGCTGCTGTGGGACAATGTGAGAGACACCTATAAAATTCAATATATTTTTTTAAATATTATCATTACTATAGTAGAACAATAAAAGATAATTTTAGGTTTGTTTAGAACTTTTAAAATTTAATATTGCACACACTCGGTCTCTCTCGCAGTCCAGCGCGCTCTCGGACACACTCGGCCTCTCTCGCGCGTTCTCAGACACACTCGGCCTCTCTCTCGCACGGCCGAGCGCGTTCTCGGACACACTCGGTCTCTCTCGTGCGGTCGAGCGCGCTCTCGGACACACTCGGCCTCTCTCGCGCAGTCGAGCGCGTTTTCGGACACACCCGGCCTCTCTCGCGCGTTCTCAGACACACTCGGCCTCTCTCGCGCGCTGCCGAGCGCGTTCTCGGACACACTCGGCCTCTCTCTCGCGCGGCCGAGCGCGTTCTCGGACACACTCGGTCTCTCTCGTGCGGTCGAGCGCGTTCTCGGACACACTCGGCCTCTCTCGCGCAGTCGAGCGCGTTTTCGGACACACCCGGCCTCTCTCGCGCGTTCTCAGACACACTCGGCCTCTCTCGCGCGTTCTCAGACACACTCGGCCTCTCTCGCGCGCGGCCGAGCGCGTTCTCGGACACACTCGGCCTCTCTCGCGCGTTCTCGGACACACTCGGCCTCTCTCGCGCGTTTTCGGACACACTCGGCCGGTCGAGCGCGTTCTCGGACACACTCGGTCTCTTTCGCAGTCCAGCGCGCTCTCGGACACACTCGGTCTCTCTCGCGCAGTCAAGCATGCTCTCGGACACACTCGGCCTCTCTCGCGCAGTCGAGCATGCTCTCGGACACACTCGGCCTCTCTCGCGCGTTTTCGGACACACTCGGCCTCTTTCGCGCACGGTCGAGCGCGTTCTCGGACACACTCGGTCTCTTTCGCAGTCCAGCGCGCTCTCGGACAAACTCGGCCTCTCTCTCGCGCAGTCGAGCGCGTTCTCGGACACACTCGGTCTCTCTCACGCAGTCGAGCGCGCTCTCGGACACACTCGATCTCTCGAGCGCGTTCTCGGACACACTCGGTCTCTCTCGCGCAGTCGAGCATGCTCTCGGACACACTCGGTCTCTCTCGCGCAGTCGAGCGCGTTCTCGGACACACTCGGTCTCTCGCACGCGGTCGAGCGCGTTCTCAGACACACTCGGTCTCTCTCGCGCAGTCGAGTGCGTTCTCGGACACACTCGGTCTCTCGAGCGCGTTCTCGGACACACTCGGTCTCTCTCGCGCGGTCGAGCGCGTTCTCGGACACACTCGGTCTCTCTCGCGCGGTCGAGCGCGTTCTCGGACACACTCGGTCTCTCTCGCGCAGTCGAGCGCGTTTTAGGACACACTCGGTCTCTCGAGCGCGTTCTCGGACACACTCGGTCTCTCTCGCGCGGTCGAGCGCGTTCTCGGACACACTCGGTCTCTCTCGCGCGGTCGAGCGCGTTCTCGGACACACTCGGTCTCTCTCGCGCAGTCGAGCGCGTTTTAGGACACACTCGGTCTCTCGAGCGCGTTCTCGGACACACTCGGTCTCTCTCGCGCGGTCGAGCGCGTTCTCGGACACACTCGGTCTCTCGTGCGCGCGGTCGAGCGCGTTCTCGGACACACTCGGTCTCTCGCGCACGGTCAAGCATGCTCTCGGACACACTCGGTCTCTCGCGCACGGTCAAGCGCGTTCTCGGACACACTCGGTCTCTCTCGCGCGGTCGAGCACGTTCTCGGACACACTCGGTCTCTCGTGCGCGCGGTCGAGCGCGTTCTCGGACACACTCGGTCTCTCGCGCACGGTCAAGCATGCTCTCGGACACACTCGGTCTCTCTCGCGCGGTCGAGCGCGTTCTCGGACACACTCGGTCTCTCGTGCGCGCGGTCGAGCATGCTCTCGGACACACTCGGTCGAGCGCGTTCTCGGACACACTCGGTCGAGCGCGTTCTCGGACACACTCGGTCTCTCGCGCACGGTCAAGCATGCTCTCGGACACACTCGGTCTCTCTCGCGCGGTCGAGCGCGTTCTCGGACACACTCGGTCTCTCGAGCGCGCGGTCGAGCATGCTCTCGGACACACTCGGTCGAGCGCGTTCTCGGACACACTCGGTCTCTCGCGCACGGTCAAGCATGCTCTCGGACACACTCGGTCTCTCTCGCGCGGTCGAGCATGCTCTCGGACACACTCGGTCGAGCGCGTTCTCGGACACACTCGGTCGAGCGCGTTCTCGGACACACTCGGTCGAGCGCGTTCTCGGACACACTCGGTCAAGCATGCTCTCGGACACACTCGGTCTCTCTCGCGTAGTCGTGCGCGTTCTCGGACACACTCGGTCTCTCTCGCGCAGTCGTGCACGTTCTCGGACACACTCGGCCTCTCTCATTGTACACTAATCTACACTATTGTAATGTTGCTGTGGGACAATGTGAGAGACACCTATAAAATTCTATATATTATTTTGAATATTATCATTACTATAGTAGAACAATAAAAGATAATTTTAGGTTTGTTTAGAACTTTTAAAATTTAATATTGCACACACTCGGTCTCTTTCGCAGTCCAGCCCGCTCTCGGACACACTTGGTCTCTCTCGTGCGGTCGAGCGCGTTCTCAGACACACTCGGTCTCTTTCGCAGTCCAGCGCGCTCTCGGACACACTCGGTCTCTCTCGCGCAGTCGAGCATGCTCTCGGACACACTCGGTCTCGGTCGAGCGCGTTCTCGGACACACTCGGTCTCTCTCGCGCGGTCGAGCGCGTTCTCGGACACACTCGGTCTCTCTCGCGCAGTCGAGCATGCTCTCGGACACACTCGGTCTCGGTCGAGCGCGTTCTCGGACACACTCGGTCTCTCTCGCGCAGTCGAGCATGCTCTCGGACACACTCGGTCTCTCGCGCGGTCGAGCATGCTCTCGGACACACTCGGTCTCTCTCGCGCAGTCGAGCATGCTCTCGGACACACTCGGTCTCTCTCGCGCGGTCGAGCATGCTCTCGGACACACTCGGTCTCGGTCGAGCGCGTTCTCGGACACACTCGGTCTCTCTCGCGCAGTCGAGCATGCTCTCGGACACACTCGGTCTCTCGCGCGGTCGAGCGCGCTCTCGGACACACTCGGTCTCTCTCGCGCAGTCGAGCATGCTCTCGGACACACTCGGTCTCGGTCGAGCGCGTTATCGGACACACTCGGTCTCTCTCGCGCAGTCGAGCGCGCTCTCGGACACACTCGGTCTCTCTCGCGCGGTCGAGCATGCCTTTGGACACACTCGGTCTCGGTCGAGCGCGTTCTCGGACACACTCGGTCTCTCTCGCGCAGTCGAGCATGCTCTCGGACACACTCGGTCTCTCTCGCGCAGTCGAGCATGCTCTCGGACACACTCGGTCTCTCTCGCGCGGTCGAGCGCGTTCTCGGACACACTCGGTCTCTCTCGCGCAGTCGAGCATGCTCTCGGACACACTCGGTCTCTCTCGCGCGGTCGAGCGCGTTCTCGGACACACTCGGTCTCTCTCGCGCAGTCGAGCGCGTTCTCGGACACACTCGGGCTCTCTTGGGCAGTCGAGCGCGTTCTCGGACACACTCGGTCTCTCTCGGGCAGTCGAGCACGTTCTCGGACACACCCGGTCTCTCTCGCGCAGTCGAGCGCGCTCTCGGACACACTCGGTCTCTCTCGCGTGTGTCAAGCGCGCATTATCGCCTGCATTATAGCAATCACAGATTACAATTTGAAGGAATTTGAATAAAACCATCATAAAGATGTACAAACACGCAGTTGTAACAAATTGCAGGTCTTGTCAGAAAACCTTGGATCACCTGCAGTGTTTCCAGCTGCAGAAGGATGAGTATATACAGAAGCCAAACCGTTTTGGACACCAAGCCACCTTGGGTAAACCATTGGGCATATGTTTCCAAAAGCTGCAACAGGAAACAGTAGGCAGAAGGCTGAATGACAGCAGAAATTACAGGTTTGAGCTGAATGGACACGTACCCAGCAAAACCCAACTGGCACAAGAACCGCAAGGGCATATTGGTTTTGGCAACCGTCTAAAACAAGTGACCCTTGCACTGAAGCCAGAAATAGCTTTAATTAGCAATAGACTTGCTTTAGTTCTGTTGCAATTATGCGATAAGACATCTCAAGGCTGAGTACATAACAGTGCCAACGGGGTAAAAACAACAGAAAGTGAGCAGCTCGGGCCAAAAAGATCAACACAATAGACATTAGCGTTGAACAGATGGAGCTTCAGAACAGCCGCAAGTCTTCAGCTGACACCTGACAGATTTCAGAGCCAAAATGCTTATCCACAATCATTCCTCAAAATATGTTGTTTTCCTAGCCCAGAATAGTGCCCCTTAGGGACAGTCACGGCTTCAAGTTGAAGCGGTAAGCCAGAAATAACAGTCGCTTTAACCGTTTCTGCGCAGCTCCTTTTGAAGTCTGAGACGTAGGTGATCAGTCAATGCATATTGTGACGGACTACCGGGAGTTCAGGCAGCTTCCCCGAGGAGAGATTTCCCAAATCTCTGGAGATGGACAAAAAAAAAAAAACGCATTTCTCTAGGTGGTTTGTTTGAATAACTGCATTTAGTTGAACGGTAGCCATAGCTGTTAATCTAGCTCATTTCAGAGGAGGATTATTTTCTGCATGAGAAAGGTTAAGAAAGAGCCAACTGTTCATTTTTCTTGCAGTGTATAATTTTTAGTTTTGCCTCGTTGTTGACTGGAACCAGCTGGTGGGGTGAAAGTAGAAAAACCCTGTGCATGGTGCCTGTTCCTGAAAACAAAGGCTAGGAGAAGTGTAG
>NW_024121876.1:20478767-20613767 GCF_016745375.1 Pimephales promelas | reverse complement strand
CTGGTATTTGCGGCATTATTTAACACCAAAAACAAAAAAGCATGTAGATTGTGTTGGTCATTGTGGAAATGATTTGCTGTGTCTGTGTTCTTTAATGTGCACGTCGTCGTCGCCCTTTTGAGGAATTGAGCTCTCATGCTTTGCCCTGTTTAGTAGATCTAGTCCCAAATGACACTTTAAAGGGGTGGTTTACTGCTTTTTTCTTTGCATGATTGTGTTTATGGGGTGCAATATAACATGTATTCCTGTTTTTTCATAAACTTCACCTTTATTGTAAGCCGCTTCCTCCTCTGTCATTTGAACGACTGGTTGACTTCTTGAGTCTATGAAACCACTCACAGTGGGCTAAGATTGGTTTGGGCCGGTGTGTTGTGATTGGCTAAACTGAGTAGTGCATGTTGTCCGAATACTTAACGCCCATTACCTTTACGGGTGAGAGTTGCATATGTGTTCATGTCAAATGTAAATAATGGTGTCGATACTGCAGTATCAGTGTGAGCCAGAATCAGACCCAGAAAGCGGCGATGAAGAGAGTCAAGCAGAACACATGGCTCTGAACGGTAATTTGCCTACATTTTTTAACTTTATACACGTTTGTCTTACACAAAATAGCATCGAACTGACTAGTGATATACACAAACAGCGTTGGCATTGGTTTACGTTCTTGATCAAATCGAAAATAACGTCATAAAGTAGATATATATACAACATTAGTACATATACAATATTCAGGTCCAAAATGTTTGTACGCATTTGTCATAGACACGGAATAGCATAACTATTAGCCTAGTGGCTATAAAGCGTGTAAAAAATAAAACACAAGGCTATGTCTGAAATTATATATGCAAAATGATTAAGTCTTAGCCTACTTACAGGTTATGGCCCAAAAACGGCTGCCTCTGGTTTTAAAGTTGGATCTGCTTCATGTTTTAGTAACAGTTTCTTGTTGAATCCGGCGTTGAACTCGTGGAGATTCTGGAAGCTGTCTTCCGTAAAATGCGCAGCACAAAGAGCTAGATTACGATCGTCATTTTCAGGAACATAATCAAATGCATTGTTGACGAACCACAACGTCCGTGGGAAGCCCATACACAGAAGACCTGACAGCTGGTGAACATAACACACTCGACGAGAGCAGAAATATGGCCAAGCACTTTTTTGCATTTTCTGGAGGGAGGGGTTGATGTAAATGAATGGGTTAGTGACGTCTAAAACCCAGCTGTAGTCCCAATCGAGTCGTTTTTGTAGGCAATAAACTTCCTGATTTTTAAAAGACGATATCTCTGCTTACATTGAACTTTCAGCGCTGCAACTTTCCAGATACTGTTCATGCACCAACGGCAGCATTACAGACTATTTAAAATGAAAAAAGTGAAATCGCAATCACCCACCCCTTTAATATCCAATAGTGTAAATCGTGGCAGCAGCTTCAGGTTGGTTGTCCAAGGCATTGTTGTCTATCTGTACTTCGGGTCTCTTCCTACTGGAGCCTTGCTTTCGATTTCAAAATGGCGGTTGCGTGAAATCAGCGTATTGCGCAATAATATCCCCACACAGACAACGTCTGCAGTACCCAAACATAACGAGAATTATTGACGATAACAGCCAGGCTGCAATGGTCTCTTGACTGTGGGGTAAAACGAGTCTGTGAGCAAAGGTTGGCTCGCTAGCTAACTTAACAACGTTTGAGCACATTTTTGATTCACCATACATTTACATAAAATTGCCAATCTTTGAAATCCACACAGTTAATTTCTCACATCAAAAGTGAATTTAGTGATGAAATAGCATATGTAATTGTAGAAAAATTAATTACTGTATTGTCCTACCTCAAATGCCGAATTGGATTCTGGGATGTTTCTGCCGTTAAGTTGTTCACACAAGTTACTAACCGATGCATCCTTGGTAAAATGGGCGTGTCAAGAACATCCGGGATTTTTAACCGTTCTTGCCAAAATGCAAACTTGTGTATTGGGACAGTACTTGGGCCACAAAAGATGACGTTTCACAACAACAAAAGGACATAAGTACAAAGATTAAGAAAGGCCCCTAGCCTTTATTATTGATATGGGTGCGTCGATCTCTTCTTCCGCTCTTTTTCCTAACAGCGCTAAATTGCCGCACACGCCCCCTTCTGGACTGGAGTGTGATCACCTGTGATTGACTGAATTCGTCATCTGACTATATGCAACGAAACGTTACGGTTCAGGATCAATACATGTACTAACAGAAATATATCATTAAACTGATCAAATTCTCCCAACCTTGTGTCATCTCTTTAGATAAGTTGATAACAAGCACAGCAAACCAGAAATTGTTCATTTGAATTTTTATTTTATTACAAACAAAACAAAACAAAAAGAGAGAAAGATGCATTATTAACATGTTCCGTTCGGTGTGCCGAATGTTGATCACAACAATGTCACTGACTGTCTGGAATCACAATGTACACAGTAACGCTTAGCAGGAAACAAACAAAACGCAAGAAAAGAAAATGAAAAGACAGAAATCAAAAAACGGACAGAAAGTGCTTGATTTGACACAACTCTCCCAAATAATACCAAGCACTGAAATTAAGGACATTTCAGAACTGTACTGGGGACTGAGGCAAATAAATTAACATTTCAACTCGTGAGATCTCAGAGTTGAGGCCTAGCTATAGGGATACACAGAGTTCACATCTGCTGATTAACCCTTTACAGTTGTACTCCCATTTAAGGCGATTACATTACAAGGCTTTGCATTTGTAGGAGCCAAAGGTCATAAAGAAACACTGCGGAAGGAATTTCATTTGCTGATTTGAATATATGCATTCATATGTTTTCAATTTTTCATGGTTACATGTGATCCACTGCATACAGGTTATTTGTTGGCAAGCCCCGAATCTAGATACAAGCGAGATGTCCGTTAGATAGCGTTGATATCAATCGTTACGAAGTCCGCTCAACCTCCTCATGGAATATTATTACAAGAAATGTCACGGACCAAACATACAATGCATCAATGTTTCGACTGTGGTTTTTTTTATTAACGTTTTTACTATTATTTTCATTTGGTAGAAGCTTCGCAATCGTAACATCAAGGACAACATCAAGAGCAACAACAATAATCTTAGTCGTAAGAACGAGAATTAAAAACAGGAGAACACAATGAAACCGAGTTTAAATACGCAAACAATATCAAAGAGCTCATAAAAACAAGTAGAAATGCGAATAAAGGATGGGAGTGAGATGCGTTCGAATGAAAGAAAGTGCGGGTGAAGTGATGGGGGGTTGACAGAGAAAGTGCAGGACTGCCAGACGTGCTTCAGTGACAATCTTGAACATTATTAGAGAGGTATGAAGATGAACCCTCTTCACCTCAAAGTAGCACAAGATTAAGGGTCAATACTTAAAAAGGCAGGGAACTCTACATATCAATGCTTGATGTCCCAATATAAGGCTAAATAGCTTCATGACAAACATGTCTTTTTTTATCCAAGACCATATTGCAGCCAATACTGTTTCAATCGAACATAATACATTACTTCCTTACTGTCGTGGTAGGTTATAAACTCTACCTTGTGTTTTTCTGTCCTCTGAAAGATGCAGGAAATTGGCCATTCTGCTAATCATTTAAAAAAAAATTGTGTATATCCTCCCATTATGCTAAAACCCCCATGTCCTTAAAGGCATAGTCGGCCCCAAATTTCTGTTACAAATCTGACTCTTTTGTAACAAAATATATTCTGATATATTTTTTTGACCATACAATGAAAGCCAATGGGGTCCAAATGAAGAGTTCAGATGCAAAAGCCTCTAAATGCCATTTGAAATTTTCTTCTTTAATGATGATTTGTATCAAACTTGTATATTTAAGTTCAGTGATTTCACTTAAATGGCAATGATAATTACCTATTAATTGTTATTTAAGTGAAATTACTGAATATACAAGTTTGATAAAAATCATCATTAAAGAAGAAAATTTCAAATGGCATTTAGAGGCTTTTGCATCTGAACTCTTCAAATGTTGTTTCGGAAACCCGCTGACTTTCATCGTATGTTCTTCAAAATGCCATCTTTTGAGTTCAGCGGGGAAAATAAAGTTAAACAGGTTTGGGATGTAAATGATGCCATTGATTTTCATTTTGGGGTCAACAATCCCTTACAGACATTAAAATTAAATTTAAAATTAAAGTGCCCCTATTGTGCTATCATTAAAGGAGTAGTTCACTTTGCTGATAATTTACTCACCCCCGTCATCCAAGATGTCCATGTCTTTCTTTCTTCAGTCGAAAAGAAATTAAGAAAAATCAGGATTTTTCTCCATATAATGGACTTCAATGGGAACCAAACGGTTCGAGGTCAAAAAGACAGTTTCAGTGCAAACTGAAAACTGTTCAACGGGCTTTAAACGATTCCAGACGTTGATTAAGGGTCTTATCAAGCGAAACGATCGCTCATTTAAAGAAAAAACAACAAAGATTAAGTTTTATAAGCTCAAATGGTCGCCTTGCTCTGATCTGTGATGCAAATTCGTGACTCTCCTGTTCGAACCCATTTATCAAAATGAACAAATTCGTGTCATTTGGTTCATTCAACGAATGAAATGAGTGAGTTGACTCAGGAAAAGATTCGTTCATTTTGATGAACGAGTTCGAATAGGAGAGTCACGAACGCGCATCACAGAACAGAGCAAGGCGACCATTTGAGCTTATAAAACTTAAACTTTGTTTTTTTTTTTTAAATGAGCGATAGTTTCGCTTGCTAAGATCGTCTGGAATCGTTTAAAGCCCTTTGAAGCTGCACTGAAACTGTCTTTTGGACCTTGAACCGTTTGGTTCCCATTGAAGTCCATTATATGGAGAAAAATCTTGGAATGTTTTAATCAAAAACCTTCATTTCTTTTCTACTGACGAAAGAAAGACATGGACATCTTGGATGACATGGGGGTGAGTAAATTATCAGCAAAAGTTTTTTCAAAAGTGAACTACTCCTTTAAGGTTCTCAATTTTGTTGTGGAGGTCTCCTACACTATTGATAAATGATTTACATGCATCAAAGGTAAAAAACACTATGATGTTTCTCATAATTTACATTGCACATCACCTAATTTTCTCACAGTGTCTGAAACAGATTCACTCTCTCTAAACCCCTCCTTCTCGTCCTGAAACAGCGTCTTCTCGACATGTTGAACAACACGAACCAAACTCTTCCAGTCTGAGCAACAACTAGTGTCATGGACAGCCAATGAACACCATAGACTGACATTATGCAAATGTGTCACATTGTTACGTAGGTTTGTAACAGGAAGTGAGACTGGAATACTGGCGACTCGTTTCAGCAGTTCAGAGCGGATTCTTTCTTTTAGGAGACGACACCTTTATTCGTCTTTAAAACTGTGCAGATCTTTGACATTCAAAAGCAGTTATATTACACACTGCATTCGAAAATAGCATAATAGGGGCACTAAAGTGGTTCATGGCGCTTCAAAACCGTCACGCTAGCTTACGATGAGGGTTTTCTTGAAAGACTGCACTATGCACGGCTCAATGCACAGACATTTATCTTGACTAAACCGTGGACCGTGAGGTGCATGCTGTCGAAAAAAAACAAATCACTGCGGGTGATGTGAAGCTATTCCACATACATGCAGCTTCATGTCTGTGTCGACGAGATTACGGGATGAACGTGTGAGGCTGATTTGAGACAGATAGCTATGAGAGGAAAGGAAATAAAATGTTAGTGTGTGTATGTGTGAACATATGTATTCGGGAGGAACCAAGAATTCAGAGTAGCTGTAACTCGAGGTGTGGTGAAAGTGCTGCTGTGATACTGAGGGTAGTCTGTTCATTCGTCAAACTGCATGTGTGTATTCAGGAATAGTCGTGTTTATGTTTGCATGCAGACGTCCTTTGACTGAGTCAGTGTGTGTGTGTGTGTGTGTGTGGTTAGAGAGGTGCTGAATTCAGTCGTCGATGCAGATCACCTCCCCGCTGCGTTGTTCCCGCCGTGCCATCAGAAACTCTACCTCCCTCTCTTTCTTTACCGACATGGGGGGTCCGTTCAACACTGTAGGGACACAAGCAAACACGCATACAGGAAGAGAAGTTAATGATCTGTACAATAATAATTTGCTTTTTTTGTTGAAATCAAAACAGCGAAAGTTAAACCTGACCTTCCAATCTTATTATTATAATTATTATTGAATTTTCCAATTCTCACCGGCTCTGACTTCCCCTTTCCATCTCATTGGGTTTCATTCACTAACCATGAATATGCACATACTTGAGTGGAAAAAAAAAAACGTGTGAATGTTTTCACACAGAAATCATTGTTCATCCACAAGCTTCTTTCTAAGTTTAGGATAAAGCTGTTCCTGAATTTTAAATTCAGTAAAAAGTCATGATCACTGCTGCCATTGCTGAGTACTCATCGCGCTCATCCCGAACATGTACTATGCAGGGTATTAGACTGAGGGAATGGATAAACGTACAGTATTTGTACATGATGGGCTTGTACACAATTATAAGTGAATTTGACCCACTGCAAAGCATTGATCAGACTTGATGAAGAGGACCGATGGCTCACCTTACCATGCGGGAACTAGAAACCTTTTGAATTTTAATAGTTTTAAAGGAGTAGTTCACTTAAAAAAAAAATTGCTCATAATTTACTCACCCCCATGTCATCCAAGATGTCCACGTCTTTCTTTCTTCAGTCGAAAAGAAATTAAGGTTTTTGATGAAAACATTCCAGGATTTTCTCCATATAATGGACTTCAATGGGAACCAAACAGTTCAAGGTCCAAATGAGAGTTTCAGTGCAGCTTCAAAGAGCTTTAAACGACACCAGGTGATGAATAAGGGTCTTATCAAGCGAAACAATTGGCCATTTAAAAAATAAATAAAAAGTTTAAGTTTTATACGCACAAATGCTCTGTTCTGTGATGAGCGTTCGTGACTCTCCTGTTCAAACCCGTTCATCAAAATGAACAAATCTTTTTTCGAGTCATGACTCGAAGGGTCCTAGATAAGACCCTTATTCATCGTCTGGTGTCGTTTAAAGCCCTTTGAAGCTGCAATGAAACTCTCATTTGGACCTTGAACCGTTTGGTTCCCAATGAAGTCCATTATATGGAGAAAATCCTGGAATGTTTTCATCAAAAACCTTCATTTCTTTTCCACTGAAGAAAGAAAGACATGGACATCTTGGATGACATGGGGGTGAGTAAATTATCAGCAAAAGTTTTTTTTTAAAGTGAACTACTCCTTTAACAGTGTAAATAAGTATTTTTAAAGATTAACAAAGAAGCCTGAGAGATGCTGGAAAAGGTCATCTAAGTGTGAACAAAACATAAAACCACATTGTGCTTCATTGTGGTCATACTTTAATAGGTAAACTTGCATACAGTCAGAATATACTATATATACCATACATAATAATAATACAAAACCTCATGTTGTATAAAGAAAGAGATGTATATGAGGACAACAGTACTGAGTATTTTAGTTCACCACACACAAGCACATAGTGAGTGTATAGTGTTTGAAATACTTTAGCTTCATTTGCTGTACTTGTAGATTTTTTTTTTGTTGCAAACTCGCAGTCTGACAGACATGATCGCTGCCATTCTTCAAGTCACGTATAAAACACAAACACCCGCCGGGAACATCCTAAAGTCTGATACTGGTTCTGGTGAAGGAACATATGAAGTGACTACAATTGGAGTGTCCAACGTTTAGTAAATGGTATTTAATACCTTTGGTTTGAAGAATTAACCCCCACCCCACTACAAATGACAGGCTACATTCAAATAACTCCTGCGATATCAACACTAATATTTTGCTACTATTCCTCTTGCGGAAGAACACACCTTACAGACGGTGCATCTTTATTTCAAGACATTTGTCAAAGTTGAAATGTCAATGTCGTGGTTGCACAATAATCCCGCCAGCCAGCTTGATGGAGCACTCGGGGTACCTGTTTTGTCTCAGGCCTAAACATGCAGCGCACTGAGAAAAGTTGCAAGATCTTCAAAAGGAACAATCCCTCTTGGCTTGGGTTCCTCAAAATTACACAACCGAAGTTTTTCCAAGGACAATAACACCAGAGTCGGTTGTTGTGCTACAGGTTTTGGCTGAGATTAAGTCTTGAGTGTGCAAAAAAACTGAAATGAGTGCACTGAAACAGGCTAATAGTAACGCTTGAGTTCTATTATCTGATTAAGTCTGGCACTGTTTCATAAACATCCAATGAGAGAAGAAGAATGCATGGCCTTCAGATGGGAACGCGTCTGGAAAGAGGCTGGAATGCGTTGAGGCTCCTTTACAAGGGGGAAATGCTGAGCTAGAAACCTGCCGAGTGACTTTCATATCTCTGAGTGCTGTACTGCAAACTCCTGCAGCGTGAGCCAAGGAAAATAATTCATTGCTCAGATTCAGATGTCGGAGTGACTTGACTCTCTGCTTCTACAATTAACAACCTTGGAACTATCTGGGAACTATCTCTCAGACTGTCTCACTCTCTTTCAGGCTGTCTCTCTCATACTCTCACTCTCTTTCAGACTGTCTCTCTCAGACTGTCTCACTCTTTCAGACTACTTCTTTTACTCACTATGATATTAACATATTACTAGAGTGCCATTGAAAAGTAGGCCAAGGGGGTCTAAGATTTATTTTTTTTTAAAGAAATTAATACTTTTATTCAGCAAGGATGAAATAAATGTATCAAATGTGCCAGTAAAGACATTTATATGATGAGATATTTCTATTTCAAATAAATTTTGTTCTTTTGAACTTCCTATTAATCAAAGAATCCTAAATAAAATGTATCATGATTTCCACAAAAAAAACTTTGAGCAGCACAACTGTTTTCAACATTGATAATAATCATAAAAGAAATGTTTCTCGAGCAGCAAATCGTCATATTAGAATGATTTCTGAAGGAGTAATGAGACACTGAAGACTGGAGTAATGATGCTGGAAATTCAATTTTGCATCACAGGAATAAATGACATTTTAAAATATATTCAAATAGAAAACACTTATTTCAAAAATGTAAAAAAACAAAACTGTGTCTGGGAATGTTTGTGTTCCTGTAATTTGTTTTAATTAACATTTATATAATTTTATATTGTTATTTTTACTGCCTATAATGTTTATCAAAGCCCTCATATACATATAATATGCATAAAGTATTAGGCTTTTTCATCCAAATATATCAAACAAATAATTGTCACCGTTAAATTGTTATTCCTACTCAGATCATCTTTTTTCTCAGTCTTCATTTTAAACATCTCGGTATGCCACTTTCTCTGACTAACCATTATCTGAAGTTTTGCTCCTGCACACCAGCCTGCCTCAAGTCTCAGTCTCTCTCTTTCTCGGTAAACCAGAAAAACACGCAGAGATGGCAGCTGGCCTCAGCGACCCGGCCTATCCAAACAACCAGCACACACACAATTAATCACACACACAGAAGAACCTTCTGTATCTTCACTCGTACAGTATCAAGCCCGACCATATGCACACTTAGCTTCAGTCCAGTGATAATACATGACCGTGCACACACACTCAAGCATACCGCTACAATAAAACGTGGTGGAAAATAAAGAGCTACTTAAGTGTCTCTCAAGTGTGCGTGCTTGCGCACACGTGGGTGTGTTTGTGCATTTTTGCAGTTCTCACACAACAGTCATGTACTGTATAAAAGTCCTGCTGGGGATTGAATCTGGCTCAAGCACAACGCAGGAATTTGGTCGGGCAGGTTGAGTCGTGTGGACTTCTGACCCAGGATCAGCACGCTCCTCCAATAAGGCAGCTTGAGAAAACCAGAAAACAGATCTCAGATCAGGTGCAAAGATATTTTCGGACGGGATGCAATATATGGAGTGGATTCGTGCCACTGTAACATTTCGCAGTCCTGGTTTAGGAGCGCAGAGAGTCCGTGGCTGGAGAATATTTTGAGAGATCCGCAGTTTCCATAAAAAAAAAAAAAAGAAGATAGTTCCACTCCACTGTGCCTCCTTTCCAAAACAGTTTTGATTAGGTCAGGGGTTTTAATGACAGAAAACAAACTTGTGGTATTTGGAATCCTTCACTTCTGACATTGTGAGAGGCTGCATGGGTGCATATGCGTGTGAGAGAGAGAGAAGGAGAGTGGATAAATGATAAAAGAGAAAGAGATATACCGTATAAAGGGATGCAGAGAAATGGTGATTTGTGGCGGAATTAGGGAGGGAAGATTTCGGGCACTTAAACGAGAACTCTCGCTCCTTCGGCCAAATGAAAAATTAATCTGCTGGGACTTCTCTCGGACCGACAGATGAAAGAAAGAGAGCGGAGGGGGGCAAGGGGAGAAAGAGTGAGAGTGGAAGGGAGAATTAAAAAAAGTGCTGGAAAGAGGTCTGTGTTTTCGTCTTTTTTCCATCAAGTATTATTAACCATTTATCCTTAAAAAAAAAACTCTCAGGAAGTCCAGTCGCACTATAATATTTTTAGACATTCCCACCTCTTTGTTCCCTCCCGTCCTGTTTAATTTATTACCGGTTTATCGTTTTTCTAGCCTTTCCGCCCCTCACATTCTACAGTCTTTCTTCCTCCAGTCTTCCATCCATCACTGTTTCAGGTCACGGTCTTTTGGGCCGTCCGTTGCGCGGCAGGTTCTCCACCGTGTTGCTGAGGCGATACTTGACGATGATGCTGTGCACGGTGGATTTGGGCATGCGGAGCTCCTGCCCAATTGACCCTTCCGACTTGCCGTCCTTCCACAGGTCCACCACCCTCTGGCGCTGCAGCACGTCATGTTCCTTAGTCTTCAGGCAGGACGGGGCTTCTGTGGAGGCAGAAAGGGGGCAGACTGTAGACACTGGGGGGTAGGGAGCGGTCAATCAGTGGCACAGGTGATTTATTGGAGTGGTGAGCCGCCATAATCAGTCATTTTTGATTTAATTTAATTTTCGTTTTGTTCGATTTTAGGTTAATGCTTAAAAAAATGAATAAACAAACAAAAAAAAAATCAGTGGCACAGTATCCCATAACCCATAACTATAGGCATTTATGCTTAAAATACTCTCGCTTTTTGAACCTCCCGCTGAGTCGGGACGTCCACTGGCTGCGAGAGCAGTGACGCGCCGAATTTTCTCAAGGTAAAAAAATCAAAATAAAAAGAGCTGTTAGCGGTTCGGGTGGTTTTTGGGAAAGAAATCTGTGTTGACATAATGTGTCTAAAACCTTTTGCTTCGCAAAGTTCACGACATGTAAAACGCTAAGAGTTTAAGTGGCAATGACTTAAAAAAGAAAACAAGCCGAGCTCGCCAAAGTCTTTATTTCTGACAACTTTAAGAATGATCGAGAGAGAGAAGTCACGGCGTCCGCTAGGATTTCCACAGAGGTGCTCGCACTCCATTTTGTCTCTCTCCTCCCTTCTGTCTTTTAGAGAGATGTCTGACCGGGTCCAAAAAATGTCCTATTATGGAGTACGCTAAACGGATCAACACAGTCTGTCCTTCATTTTTCTCTTTTCTTTCATCTCGCTTTCTCTCCCTCGTTTTTTGTTTAGTCTGGCATGCTGTTTTCATCTCGCTCCCTGGCTCGGTTTAAGCTGGGGTCACCGCAGTTGTCTCAATCAGGGACCAGAGGGTTCAAACGGGCCCCAAGCGGGGCATATTTTTAGCCAGGCGAGGGTTCAGTGTGTACAGCCTCAACAAACCCAATCAGCCTCTACACCCACCAGGATCTGAAGTCCCGGGCTATTTCAGTGACTGAACGAGAGAGACAGACGGAGAGAGCGTCTAGTTCGGCCTCCAGGGGGGTTTGAAAAACCGGCGCACATTTGTGTTTCTTTATGGTTTTTTTTTACCCTCTTAAAAATATCTGAGTAGAAAAGAAAAAAAAAAAAAAAAAAAAAAAAACGTTCCCTCGGCTGAGCGATTCCTGGCACAGCTAAAGTCCTGGATAACTGTAATGACATTTTCAGAAAAAGCACCATGGCAAGAAAATATGCCTCCCTTAGACGCTGCGGTAGAAAGATTGGTATCAGGACTCTCAATCCAGAAACCCTTCGACTCTGTACGGGTACAAACAGTCAGGACGATGGACAGAGTCGGGAATCGGATGGAATAAACAGAAAACGGCAAACAAAAACTCTTCTCAGTGCTTCCTGCACACATATGCTGTTACAGAGCTAATGTTGAAACAATAAACTCACTGGCAGGGCCAATCTGTTCTTTTGGACCAAAGATGGAGAACGTGACATTATTTAGCCAAAATTCCACTGGGGGCCCGCTCAAATTAAAATGCAATTAAGTGTCCTAACCAGAATCATATTTTTGCAGAAATATGAATACGCAAAGTGTGACTTTTGTCAGTGTTTTTTTTTTTTCAGGACAGAATATGTCCTCTCATTTATGAAAAATAACATATTGAGCAAGTGTTTAAACTTGTAGCCATGTTCAATATGTATACTAAATTAAATATGTGGAATACAAATCATTCCCCGGTTCATTGGAAGTTTGGTCACTGGTTGAATCTTTTTAAAGGAACAAATGCGACACACATCTTCAAAGTGCTTTAGAGACATGTCAGATCCAGCCTCTCATACACTGACCTCACACATTATTGTGAAATGGAGCATTTGTACACCCACATTTACGCCCACATAAACACAAATAGACTGAGAGAGAAAGAGTGAGAGAAAGCAGTGCGAGAAAACAGAGGAAAGTTGAATCATGTTTTGATTTGAGTAAAATCTCAATTGATTCTGTGTCTAAATTACTGCTTGCTTAGTCTTTGCAAGCATACAGGACAACCAGTGTAGGCCACGGTTATTATCGTCATTATACTGTAAAAATTTTTGGTTTTTGAAATTGAAATAAACATTTTTGTTAATTGAAATAAAAGCTGAAATTAAAAAAGACTAATTGAAATTTTTAAACATTTTTAAGCTAATTTATATGTATATATATTAGGGCTGTCAAACGATTAATCGCATCCAAAATAAAAGTTTGTGTTTAAATAATGTATGTGGGTGCACTGTGTATAATTATTTTATATATATATAAATACACACACATGCTTGTATATATTTAAGAAATATTTTCATGTATATAAACTAATTTATATTATATATAAATATAAATATGTTATATATAATATATATATTTCCATATAATTTATATTATATATAAATATAAATATTTTATAGATACATCATATACATGAATGTGTGTGTATTTATATATATATATATAAAATAATTATACACAGTGCACCCACATACATTATTTAAACACAAACTTTTATTTTGGATGCCTTTTATTTTTAACCTGATACACTCGTTACGAAATGAAAATAAATATATAAATTAATTAATTAAAATAACAAAAGGACATAAACTGAAAATATTAATTTAAAAATAAGAATAAAATATATCATAGTACATAAACAATACTAAAATAACACTGCTGTAGTTTGATTCACAAACAAATGATTCATTTGAATGAATCATTTAAAAAGACTCACAACATTGGTTTGAATCAGTTGAAGAGTAAATTACAATCTGTGAAACAATTACTGATCAACATCTCTTCACTTAATGACTAGATGTTTACTAGACAAAGTGCAATGCCAATGTGTAGGTAAATATACACATTGACGACAGAGTTTTTCCGAAAACTGCAATTTACTTTAAAACGTTACAGAAATTAGCATTGTTTTGTTGGGTATGTAGTTAGACCTCATTATGGGGAATGTTGCAAACACATAAATTCTCTCTCACTGCTAAAACTAAATTCACTGGTGTTTTATGGTTTATGGTGTAATCGTTTTTCCCACAAACCTGCTAATCTGAAAATTCATACTTTACTAAATTACCCAGAAATCCTCAGCTCTTAAATGTGTTAAACCAAAGTGCGTCACCAAAAGAACTGCAAAAAAATGACTGCTTGCAAACAGGTTTTCAAGACACTACCCTCCCCATCTGCCATTGGCTGGCCAAACAGTTCTTACACCATTGGATGATCAACCGTGCAGATAAATGTTTTGATAGCACCACAGAGCCACAGTGTTTACGCTTTTCAGCAGAATCAACCTATGAATGGCCTACTTTAGCTGTCTCTGCATATTAAGCTGCGAAACGAGAATTTAACATCCAAAATCATTCACGTTTAAGGCATCTAGCAGATGCTCGAATCCAGAGCTGCATACAAGAAGCACTTTGTTTTCACATTTTGAGACTGCCATGAGCAACAGATGGCAAGCAAATCTGCCTTTCAAATTTCAACCAACCAAACAAACATGTCAATACCCCCAGCCGCTCAAAACCGATTTCAACTGGACTCTCAATTGAACTTGAGAAGTTTCGAATTCCTTGTGTCTTTTTCTACACACAAGCAGACCGTTTCTATAACCATCATAGACATTCAAATCAACAGTTTCATCATATACAAGCATTCAGTTTAATACGAGCAGTTGATCTTGTCATTTGAAAAGCCTTTATAATGGTTCAGAGTAACCCGAGCATGAGACCACTGGAAGCTGGTCTGGTTTTGCTTTGGTTATGGGCTCTTTCTGGGGATGGATCAGCAAAACTGACCTGATATGAAGGAGCCAGGGGGCATCTGGCCGTAGTTGGCCCCAGCTAGAGTGAGAGCCGCTGAAGGTGCAGGTGTGAAGGGATGGCCGAAATTCTGTGGCGTGGCATACGGGCCTGAAGGAATAGGCTAGATAAAGAGAGAAACAGAGAGAAAGTGTGTGCGTGTTATGAATCTGAGAAACCAAAGCAGGTCATTCACAGTTGTGTAAGATTAAAGGGTTAGTTAACCCAAAAATGAAAATTCTGTCAGTATTTACTCACCCTCATGTTGTTTCAAACCTCTATGTGTTTATTTGTTCTGCTGAACACAAAGGAAGATATTTGGAAGAATGTTTTAATCAAACAGATCTCAATCCCCATTGACTACCATAGTATGTATATAGTCAATGGGGACTGAGATCTGTTTGATTACAACATTCTTCCAAATATCTTCCTTTGTGTTCAGCAGAACAAATAAACTCATAGAGGTTTGGAACAACTTGAGGGCGAGTAAATACTGACAGAATTTTCATTTTCGGGTGAACTAACCCTTTAATGTTAAAACTGCAACAAATGGCATGTAGGTGGATGTGAGTGTGTGTTGCGTCCTAATTTGCATTTCCTATTCTATAGTGTTTTCACACTGAAAATTCCAAATAGAATTTAAATACCAGGATGATGCACTTAATAAACCAGGAGAGCACCAAAGATTGGAGTGTCGGATAAGTCATGCTTTTCTGTCAGGAACACTATCGGTAAAGACAATTGACAATTAGCATATAGGTAGGATTGGCGGTATGGTCAGAGCCCGTCTAACGGAGAGCCTTGGCACTTCCTATTAGCCCCGTTGTGTATCATCTTGGTTGCAGTTCCATTAGAATTCCACTGGAGGTGATCGCGGGCGAGAGCAGAATGAATGGGAGTCTATGGGGCTAAACGGCTAAAAGTGTCTCTTTCATCAGCTTGTCGTTAAATCAACACAGATTTTATAGTTGATTCTGCAAGTTCAATATAGATTATAGGCCAAAAGTCGAATGAACGAGTACTTATGTCCTTTTGATTTCTTACAGGTTAGGCCGTTGTTGGCCGGAGCACGCTAGCATTCACAGTTTTGAACGGATTTTTAGAACAGATAAGTGAACTTAAAAACGCAATTTTCAGCTGAGTGTATTTTCTTAGCCCTCCCTTTTGAATGCAACTTTAAAATTACTTGACAAAAAATTGCATCCTGAGAAAAGTGGATTTCTGGGGGTGAAACCCCATTGACTCCCATTCATTCTGCACTCGACCGCGAGCGCCCCCGCATGGACAGAGACGTGTTACTGCAGCCAGTCCAGAAACCGGAAGTAACCAGCCAGTGCCAATTCTCTTCAATTAGACATTCTCTGGTATGGTTCTGTTCAGGGCAGCCTAGCATGGATAAGAGGAGGAAGAGGAGCAATAACCCCCCTTAAGCCTAGTTCACACTACATGATTTTAAGCCCGATTTGCAAATCGTTGAGCGTGCCGACAGGTCAGGGTGTTATCGCGTGCAAATTGTGATGAACGCTCGCCAATCTGTTAGTATGAAAGAGCCAAGAACGCATCAAATTTCCAATAGGATGTGAAAGCGGGAAGCAAACGGGACAATCACAAATCAATAAAACAAACTCTTTTCTATTTTTAGTCATTTTTAAAATGTAAATTATTCCTGTGACAATGTCATTATCATTACTCCAGTCTTCAGTGTCACATGATTCTTCAGAAATTGGAAATTGCTGATTTGGTCAATTTAATGAGTATTAATTTATACAAATAAATTAAAAAATTAAATGATAGTACTGTATCTGTGAGAATGTGTATATTGATATGTGTTTGTGTGTTTACCGGCGGGGTGTGTGTCTCGTTGCCTTTGTTGGCCAGTCTGCTGAGGATGCTCCTCTCCGACATCTGCAGACGGGCCGTGATCGGAGGGACTCTGGAGAGTGTGGCCGGGAGCCGCGTCACGTCTGCCTTCATGTCACTCAGAAGCTCCTCCAGTTGGTTAAGAACTACACAAATGTTCATTATATTACAACATGCCAAGTTGCAAAAACTAAATGTACTATAATTATATAATGTTCTAACAAATAAGATATATTTTATAATGTTTTATAAATTTTTTATAATGTACTAACAAATAAGAACAGGAACATTTATTAAGAAAGTAAACGGGGTCAACTTTGATTTCATGATGACTTTAACAACTGAACTGAGGGAGTGGGAAGCATTATTAAAATCTTTATCAAACACTCTGAAATTTATTCAAGCCTCGAAACAATTCCAGAAGAGAGGTTTTGAACGGTGCTGTTTTTGTCAACTAAAAGTAAAACTAATTTTCTTGAATTGAAATAAAGCCGAAATATATTAAAATATAAATATTAAATGTAAAACTTAAACTTAAGAAACAACATGAATAAAATAAATCCAAAACACGCATTAATAAAAAATATATATATAAAAAAATTTAAATAAACATTCAATAAAGCTACATAGAAATATAAAACACCCCAAAACTAATAAAAATAGTTAATTGAAAATATCAATAAATACTATAATAGTATACAGTATAAATAAAAGGGATAATTCAGGATTTAGGATTAGTAGAAAACCTGAAGTATTTTCAAATTTCCGTGCTTTCCACCCTCATATCCCCCTGAGACGAGAGATTTATGTATTTTTTGTCTGGAAAACTGGAAACATTTTGCGTCATTGGAGGATTTTTTGGCCAGAGGCTAAAGACTACAGTCAGTAGTACGGGCTGTCCCGCATGTTCTCACCCCGCCCATAGAGGGCGATCTCACAGAATGAACACATAGTGTCAGACTTTTTTTTTTGGAAGCTAAGCTAGCAGGAGAAAGCTGAGTAGTAGGGGTTACCATCCTCTTTTTCCCGGACATGTCCGGCTGTCGATGTCCAGGATTCAGCTTTTGCTTTCTGCAGTCGCCATTCATTGTTTACATGCACAGCTTTTGTTTCAATCTAACTGAATTCATTCTGATTGGTGAATCTGAATGTAGTGTTTACATGAACGCTAAACAAGTGATCGGTTGATGTGCGTTTTTAACATTGCTAAGAAAATTCCTGCTCCTCCGTGAGAGATACGAGACCCAGTGTTGTAGTACTCGAGACTCGGACTCGTCTCGGACTCGGTCTCGAGACCATATTTTAATGGTCTTGGTCTCGTCATGGACTCGTGTCCATTTGGACTCGGAATTGACTCGTACTCGAACATTTTTTTTTTTAGGACTCGGAATTATTCCCGAGTCCACTCGAGTTCAATTCAAAATATTTTTCATGATTATTAATGTATGTTAATAAAATATTTCTTTAAATTGATTGACACGACCAGTGATTGGTGATTTTCTAGTGCGCAACTGCGCATGACAAATTGTAATAAAATTACTTTTAACACCACCTACTATGTGGCCTTTTTACCCTAAACTGATCATATTTTTAAACTCTAAGTAAATTCAGTAAAAAAAAAACAAAAAAAAGGATTTCTCTAAGTAAATAAAAGTAAATTAGGTAATCAACCCTCACTGCTCTCGGTCTCGACTCGGACTCGACCGTCTCTGGACTCGGTCTTAACTCAGACTCGACTCTGTCTGGTCTCGGTGTCGACTCGGACTCGAGTGAGGTGGTCTCGACTACAACACTGACGAGACCGGTGCGTCTCACAGGTGTCGCTCATCGTTAACTTAATCACACCACCGGCCTCGCGGCGTTCTCCCGCGGCCCTCACTCGTCCCGCTCGCCACAGTAAACATGATGAATGGCGACTGTAGAACGCAAAAGCCGAATTCCAGACATTTTGGGCGATCTCAAAACACATTTTCGGGCAGACTCATCACGTAGACTCAGACTTGTTGTTTAACCACTGCGCTCTGTTACCGGTAGGCGTGGCCTCATAGGGCAGCGAAGCAAGTGCATTCTGGGAGTTGTTGTCTTTCTCAGTCTAGAAAGCTCCAAATTCAAAAATAATTTCACATTTCTTCTAGATAAATGACCCATTTTAAATACACATTCATCTTTCCAGAGGTGAAGTATCCCTTTAACCTTGTTTTGAAACGCATCAAATATGCACCTTTTTATCAATATCAGTTTTAAAAACCGATCCAAGGTTCAGAAAGCGAACTAAAAATGATTCAATTGATTCTAATTGTCAAAAGTGAAGTTTTCTGGCAATTCTCTCAGCAATTGCAGCTAATCATAAGAGTGACATGCCAAGTAAATTGGTATCCAATAAATGGTTTATTGCTACAGTTTAAACAACACGTTTGAGAAAACTCCAGAACAAATAAAAAGGCCTTGTGTTCTTGAACTGTTCCCATATCAGAGCTGGCGGGAACACCCGGTCCCACTGGATCTACCCAGAAGCCCTTTATCAGACTCTCAAGACGCCAGCTAACTTTGTGTGAGTTACACACAAACACGTTCCCTCTGATACATCATTTCTCATTAAAAGATATTTACGAGATAAATCACACACACTCTCCTTACCCTTATGCAAGACAGCATTGGCAGGTTTGTTTCCAGCAAGCGACTCCTTGCTGAGATGCTGATGTGACTCAGCTAGACATTCAACCTCGGCAAAACGGGCGTTCAGGGCCATGGCCGGGTGAGTGGGGTCCTGGGTCATGTTGAGGTACGCAGCCCGACGCAACTGCTCCTCTATCACCAGGGCCTGCTCCAGCAACTGAGAGAAAGATGTAAAGATGTGTGAATCTCTATCTTCACAAAACTGGGGCTTCGGAAGTCATGAGTTTTATAAATGCTGCTTAATAAAGCACTGCAGCTAAAATGATTCAAATTTTCATTTTTTTATTTATTTATTACAAGGACAGTGCATATTAACATGACAAGTCAAAATATGCCAGAGTTAGCCAAAAGGCTAGTTTTCATCTGCAGTCCTGGGCTGTATATATATTCATTTATATTATAAACTTTATAATCTTTTGTCATACAAGAGGTCACTGTACTATAAAAATATCTTGTAAGTTTTAGAACTTCCTTGAAAAACAACTTTTTTCAATTTTGTTACATTATTATGCCATAGTGTGACTAAAGACCGCCTCTGCAGAAGAAGATCAACGCTTAAGGCCATTGCACACCGAGTACGAAATTTTCGTATGCGTTTTTTCGTGTTCGTCAGCCTAAAAATTTGTCACGCACAGAAACCTTCCACACTGAGTCCGATGCGTATTTATTAAACCTTTGCGGAAAAAAACACGCAAAAATTCTAAATGGATTTGTCAAGCAGTGAGGATGATTTTGTTGTCCTCTCTCTTATTGAAAAGAGAAGAAAGAGAAAATATTACGTCCATCCAATCCTGAAATTGCGCTGACCTCCTTATCAAGGAGTTGCGAATTTATGCCGAGCGATTCAAAATTTGCCTCAGAATGTCAGTGGGACAGTTTGATGCTTTGCTTGCGATTCTGGAGCCACATTTTAAAAACAAGACCACCAATTTCCGTGAACCAATCGATTCTGAACAGAGACTTTCAGTATGTCTAAGATATGGACACACACGCGGCTCGGTGGAAGCTGTAGGCTACAGGTTATATATTGTACCCAAATAATACATAGATTAGTTATCGAATTGGCTGCTCAATCACACATTAATCGATCCAAAATTTCAATCTGATTGAAAGGGGAGGTTATTCCTTTCATAATCCAATCGAGAGAAGTGAACATAAACACTTGATCGAATTGAAAACTGAAGCACTGCGCATATGTGCAATGATGTGCGGAACGAGCTCCATAGACAGTAAACGAGCTCCTCCCGGCCCTGAATTGTCAAAAAACCTCTCAAAATGCTGGCTGTGGATGCGAAAAACGCAGAAAATCGAACACGATCCGAATTTTTTTATGACGGACGAAAGTATTCGGAGGTGGTGTGCAAGCGTGACTGACATAACGTGAGGTCAAATTTTTTCTGCTTCACATTTATGAGAAAACTAGGAGTTTTTGATGAATAGAAATCTTTATTTTAAATAGACTTTCGCTTTTGATTAATTTGATGCACCCTTGCTGAATAAAAATCTTACTGACAATCAGGGCTTGACATTAACTTTTTTTTGCTCAGCAGCCAAAAAGTTACTAGCCACTCAGCATTTTCACTAGCCACAATTTTGACATTGATACCATAGAGGAAAACTGCCATATAGATATTTTTAATATTATCTAGATATTTTTAATAATTTGGCAGCAGGTTTATTATGCTGCTGTCACTTTAAGAGCTGATGCACGGATTCATTATACTGTTACACATGCGTTTTATTTCCCAACATCTTACGTTCACTTAAAACTAGGGTTGGGTATCGAGAATCGAGTATCGATTGGAACCGGGACTAACTTTTTGTTTTTCCCGGAATCGTTCAAAAGTTAAAATTTCGATTCCTAGTTTCGATATTCCCAGTCCGCCGAGCGGAAGAAGAAACCGCTGAACAACACCAACGAAGAAGCGTCTACCGGAAGTGTTGGCATAACCACGCGAGTCGAACATGAGTAGCTTACGTCGGCGATCCAAAGTGTGGCTTCACTTTTCTAAAAATAACGAAATCTCTGCAAAATGCAAAATTTGTGACAAAAGGAGTATTTTTACAGAAGGAGTATTTCCTTCAGAAAGGATTATTTCCTTCAGAAAGGCCGTTGGTTAGCAAGGTTAGCTAAACTTTTTTGACCCTGCCTCTTAAAAGAATCGGAATCGAGAATCGTTAGGAACCGGAATCGAAACAAGGAATCGGAATCAGAATCGTTCAAATTCAAACGATACCCAACCCTACTTTAAAACATAACTCACTGTGTTTACGTGAATACTCGCCAAGACCGGCATTTGACATTGTGTGTATTTGACTGTTTAAAGCTGCACTGTGTGATTTTTACCCCCATCTAGCGGTGAAAAGGTATATAACCATCCAGTGAATATTAGTTTCTGTTCCTCTCAACTCCGATTTCGTTTTAACTCCTACGGTGGCCAATGTAGTCCAAGATTAACATGGCTTCCAGTTCGACCTCGTCCATGAGTGTTAACTCAAACGTAAACGCGAAAGGCGAAGCTTGATGTCCCTCTTTGGCTAATGTAATTTCAAGATGGAGGGGCAACATGGCGACCGACATTAGATCCCCTTACCCGTATGTATTTTAATGCATATTATACACTCACGAGAATACTTTATTACTTGAACGAAGTAAATATACATTAATGAGCACATATATTTTTGAAAGAACTGAGTGTTTTTAGCTAAGAATAAACTAAAAGAGTTACACAGTGTAGCTTTAAACACTATAAGCAGCGAAAAATAACTTAATTTAGTGCTGAGAGGCGGCTTTATGTATGGCACTTTGGGTGTCAGAACAAAATCTGCAGGAATGAGTAAAATTATGCATAATACGCACAATCCCACGCCGAATTTCAAGTCCTGTAACAGTGAGTAAGAGTGAGTGAGGAGAGGCGGGTTTATGTGTCACTCGCTGTCGGAGAGATGAAAGAGAGAAAGTGCAGAGAAAGTGTATCTATTCTGAGGAAATTGAGTACAAGTTTCAGATATTTCAGCTTAGATAGTGATATTTTTGACAACACTACAATGCACTTAGCTTATTATTCCAGATGCCTTTTTAAGACAATTAAAAAATGCATATATTGTATATAAAAGTGGCTAGTAGGAGTGACTGCATTACACAGCATTATACAGCACAATACACCCACATTTGGCGGGTTGGTGGGTGTTAACATCAAGCCCTGCTGACTATAAACATTTGAATGGTGGTGTAGTTTTTCCTTTTCATTACATCAGGTAAGCACAAAAATAGTCTCAAAAAAGACAAAGTGAGGAAAAAAAGCATCATGTGTGAAAGAGAAAAGCGGCTGAGAGGGTTTAAAAAAAGACAAAGACTGAGAACACAGAGCTGGATCGAGCGAGAGCGAAACACGGAGGAAAGCGGGCCACGAAATAAAAGGGAATTTAAGAAATTGACCAGAATTGACAGAAGAATTACGTCTGGAACGATAAACCATTCCAGTGATTTACGAGCATGAGAAAGCACCAGCTTCCAATTAAAAGAAGTTCCACTGGAAAAACAGCGGCTCTCAGGTTGCTCAACGCAATCGAAATTATGTAAGAGAAGAAGAGAAAGACAGAGCGAGAGGAAAAGAGCAAGGGAGGCTGAGAAAAGAAAAAGGAGGATGTAGAGAAAAGGATATGAAACATGTGATGAAAAGAAAAACAGGAAAAACAACGAGAGACTGGGCTGTTTCACAAGACGAGTGTCAGCATATTCAGATCTTGTGTTTGCGATTGTGACGCGTCGACATGTAGAGATAAAATCTCCCGGGCAGGAGTCAGACAAACAGCAGAACAAAAGGTAGAGAAAGAATATATAATTATGATACAAATGACAAAACGAAAGAAGCCGCTTTCAAACGCAAGAAAATACAAGTATAACTACAAAGCCACAATGAAACTGAATTAAAGGAGTAGTTCACTTTTTAAAAATTTTGCTGATAATTTACTCACCCCCATGCCATCCAAGATGTCCGTGTCTTTCTTTCTTCAGTCGAAAAGAAATGAAGGTTTTTGATGAAAACATTCCAGCATTTTTCTCCATATAATGGACTTCAATGGGAACCAAATGGTCCAAAAGACAGTTTCAGTGCAAACTGTTCAAAGGGCTTTAAACGATTCAAGACGATGAATAAGGGTCTTATCAAGCGAAACGATCGATAATTTAAAACATAAATAACAAAGTTTAAGTTTTATAAGCTTAAATGGTCGCCTTGCTCTGTTCTGTGATGCTCGTTCGTGACTCTCCAATTCAAAATGAACAAATCTTTTTCTGAGTCAATTCGTTCATTTCGTTCGTTAAATGAACCAAATGACACAAGCATAGATTTGTTCATTTTGATAAATGAGTTCGAACAGGAGAGTCACAAACGAGCGTCACAGAACAGAGCAAGGCGACCATTTGAGCTTATAAAACGTAATTTTTTTTTAAATGAGCGATCGTTTCGCTTGATAAAACCCTTGTTCATCGTCTTAAATCATTTAAAGCCCTTAGAACAGTTTGCAGTTTGCACTGAAACTGTCTTTTTGACCTTGAACCGTTTGGTTCCCATTGAAGTCCATTATATGGTGAAAAATTCAGGAATGTTTTTTCGACTGAAGAAAGAATGACATGGATATCTTGGATGTCATGGGGGTGAGTAAATTATTAGCAAAAGGTTTTTTAAAAGTGAACTGCACCTTTAAACTTCACCCCGGATATCACAACAAACAAAAAGAAACTAAACTAAACTAAACTTTTATATATATATATATATTCTTCATTTACAACATACCTTAAACCGTCTGGCCAGGAACTTGTTTTTCATCTCTAAGAAGTTTCCCTTGTTGGCTTGAGTTTTGAAAGGTTCGTTGACGATGGCGAACTGAGGGTCGTTCTGAATGTCCTGCCACCGGGCGTAGCCATGACTGCAACAGGTCAAGGATCAGGCTTTCTACACATTTCTCCACACTCAAGCTCTCTGTAGACGTCTATAGACTAAATGGTTCAAACAGCATTTTTTTAACTAATCTTTTTCTGAGTCATTTGGTTCGTTTAACAAACGAAACGAACAAATTGACTCGGAAAAAGATTCGTTCATTTTGAGTCCGAACAGGAGAGTCACGAACGTGCATCACATCAGCATTTGAGCTTGCAAAACAAACTTTTTTTTTTTTTTTTAAATGAGTGATCGTTTCGCTTGATAAGACCCTTATTCATCGTCTGGAATCGTTTAAAGCCCTTTGAACAGTTTGCAGTTTGTACTTGAACTCTCTTTTGGACCTTGAACCTTGATCACTCTGCTTTCGTTTTCGGCTTATGTTCAAAACAATCACGTTTAAGCCACTTAATTAGTTTAGTCCGGTTATACGTACAACCGCAAACAGCACATGTTGCCCCTGAGCTCCGTAACGACATCTCTCATAAAGATTTGCGTCTTTAAATAGTAAAATAATTCTCCGAAAAACAGCTAGCTAGCCTCTGCGCTAACTAACACACAAAATACCATTGGAATGCTACTTCCGCCGCCTCACCGTAAGTTTCACCCACTTTATTTTTTACAGGAGCGCCCCTCGGAAACTTGTGGATATTTTAGAAATTCATTACTCAAATCAAATTCCATAGGCGTAGGAAGCCTGTGAACGATACTAAAAAGATCTTTATTTCCAATGAAAAAAACTGTCTGTAATGTTCGCTAAAGCAATATAAATGTATGTGCAGGAACTCAATTTCTTCCATCTCATTTTATTGCCTTGTTCTTCTTGGCTTTGAGCTCTAAACAAACTGTTCATTTAGCAAGCGCAGTATAAATATACATTAAAGGAACTGGATTGTTTCTACGGTGACAGCAGCCTATCTCCAAGGATACCAAACGATGCCTGCCAGCAGCCAGAAGTCGTGTCGCCGGTGCCAGATCTCGTTGATCTTGCCTGACGAAACGGCCGCCCGCTCCTCGTTCTGCCAAAGAGTGTGAAGCTCTGTGAGAAAGAGAAAAGCACAACCCGGCCAGATATCAGTTACCATCCATTTATATTATACCAGCTGACGAGTAAATAAACAAAAGGCAACACAGCTAGCAATGCGTATGCGTATAAACGAAATGATTTGTCCAGAGTGCAGGCTGTGTGCTCAAGTGTTTGCTTGAAATGTTTTATCGATGCTGGTGAAATGTTTATAGCTACAGTAAGTATAAACCCCTTGATGTTTAGTTGTTCTCTTTTAAAGTTGTAAATTCAACTATGCAAAGTGATTTGCTTCTGGGAAATGAAGCTATTTATAGCGACTGCGGCTGGGAAAAATCTAAGAAATAATAATAGACCAGAGATTGACCACTAGCTTAAGCTTGCTAAATGAGGGTTGTTGAGATTACAGGTGTTGGATTTGAGTATCTATCTGGTATCTGATCATGAACGGGTCATAAAAAACGTATGGTAAAATGGTAAAAAATGGTAAAAAAACAAACCCAAATTCAAATTTTTCCCTGATGATCTTAGTCAGGTGATGAATCATATTAGACAGTTCAGTGTGTTAGTCATTAGACTCCTTTTTAAAGACAAATCTCAGATTTTAATGGGAAATGGCGCACCTATAATTCCCAATAGTCCTATTATAGTATCCACCCTCACCACACACACACCAATTATTCATATTATTAGTCTCGCAGAGAAATTCTGATGCATGCACTTGTACAGTATCTGCACACGAAATATAAACACACGAGTGTACATTTACATACTGATTGACCATGAGTATGAGCAGAATGCATGAAATCATAGGTTTTCGCATTTCAACACAAGTCATTTTAGGAAATAATCAATGGTGAACGATGGAAAATAATCTAAGGGAAGTCTTTGTAAACCACTGACAGATGAAATCACTGCTTGCCGTTCCTGCTGAAACCGCTCAGCGGAAGCGCAGAGAAGCCGAACTGCTCCTTCACAATGTAACCACACTGTCATGTTACTCAACAACACACTGCGCTTTATCATAACAGCGCAAGCTTCACTTTACATGAGTGAGCAGCTTTACATAATGTCCACACAATTACCTGGCTCGTTGTCACCACTTGGCAAAAAATTAACTAGCGTGATGGACAGTACGAAGGATAAACATGGATAAAGGTCAAGATGTAGAGCTATCGAACCAGCCATTTGTATATCATAGAAATATGAATTTCAAAAATGCATCCGTAAGCTGCAGGGTGTCATTACTGTGCTGTTAACGACTGTTTTTTCCTGTTGGCCCCTACTGGAAGATGCCATAATTACACCATCAGAAGGCAAACAGCATCTTTCTCCATTGATGGCCTTGCAAAATTGGCTGTGTAATCTGACTTTTCTTTTCAAGCAAAATTGTATTACATAATAGATATTGTTGGAAGGCTCTTAAAGGAGTAGTTCACTTTTAAAAAAAAACTTTTGCTGATAATTTACTCCCCCATGTCATCCAAGATGTCCATGTCATTCTTTCTTCAGTCGAAAATAAATTAACGTATTTCCAGGATTTTCTCCATATAATGGACTTCAATGGGAACCAAACGGTTCAAGGTGCAAAAGACAGTTTCAGTGCAAACTACAAACTGTTCAACGGGCTTTAAACGATTTCAGACGATGAATAAGGGTCTTATCATGCGAAACGAGCGCTTATTTAAGTAAATAAATAACAAAGTTTAAGATTTATAAGCTCAAATGGTTGCCTTGCTCTGTTCTGTGATGCGCGTTCGTGACTCTCCTATTCGAACTCGTTTATCAAAAATGAACAAATCTTTTTTGTGTCATTTGGCTCATTCAACGAACGAATTGAATTGACTCTGGAAAAGATTCGTTCATTTCGATGAACGAGTTTGAACAGGAGAATCACGAACGTGCGTCACAGAACAGAGCAAGGCGAGCATTTGAGCTTATAAAACTTTTTTTTTTTTAAATGAGCGATTAGTTTGCGTGATAAGACCCTTATTCATCGCCTGGAATCATTTAAAGCCCGTTGAACAGTTTGTAGTTTGCACTAAAACTGTCATTTGGACCTTGAACCGTTTGGTTCCCATTGAAGTCCATTATATGGAGAAAAATCCTGGAATGTTTTCAACAAAAACCTTAATTTCTTTTCGACTGAAGAAAGAAAGACGTGGACATCTTGGATGACATGGGGGTGAGTAAATTATCAACAAAAGTATTTTTTAAATTGAACTACTCCTTTAAAAGCATTAAATGTTTAATTTGCAAGTACTCGTCGTATCAGCATTGTCTTGATATGATTATTCACTCACGTTATTTAATAGCTGAGGTAATTGACACTAAAGTTTAATTCAAGCACACATTGAGATGGCAGATACCAACGGTTGAGTTTACCTGTGAATCCTCCATCTGCGATGTTGAACATAAACCGTGGGCGCTCTGTGGGTTTGCCGTTACCTTTGGGCACTTCCTCCCTCTGCCCTCGGCCCTCCTTCCCAGCATCCCTTTCACCCTTCACCTCCTCTGTGTCCCGATGGGAAAAAACAGGTTTACATCATGTTTAATTTAGTAATTGGATGCACTACTTCAGTTGTTATTCTCCTCTACGCCACTATGAAACATACAAAATACTAAGAAAGAAAGAGATTCACCTTTTTTGACATCAGAAGATTGATCCAACTTCTCTTTCTTTTCCGTTGTTTCTGTAGGAGTCGTCGTCACTTCACTCTTCTCTTTCTCTTCTCCGGTCTTCTCTCTTTTCTCCCCTTTCAGAGCCTCTGCAATGACAGACAACAATCAGCCCTCAACTCACAATAAACTGACAGCCAATCGGATTTCCCCAGTTTCCTCCACAGGTACCTCTGCTCTCATCTTTAATGGACGGGGAATCAGACGTTTTCTCTGGGGAGGCGTCTTTTTCAGTGCTCTCCTCGTCTTGTTTCTCTCTCTCGCTCTTTTCATTCGGAGAAGACTGAGAAATATCAGGATTTTCTTTCGTTTTTGAGTCATCGGATGCTGTGGTTGGACTTTCAGATGTCTGAGCTTTTTCACTCGTTGCGGGATCTTTCTCACCCTCTTCCACAGTGGTGGAAGTCTGGAAGGAGAGAAAGAAACACTCTCTTTATTTGACTTTCGCATGTCTTTACATGAAGGTACAGTCTGGAAAACAAAGACTCGCGTCCCGGAAAAGCCATTTACAGACATTCAAAAACAAATAAATCATAAATATTTCATTATATCAAAACAGATGTTTATTTCATTACATTATAGCAGATGTTCGGCTAAAGGACAGTCACTAATGCAGGATTTGGGACTGTTTGCCTCCTGCTTCTTCGGGGATCCATTCTGGAACCGAGCTGTTTTACATTAGATTTGTTTAAATTGAGCTGAAAATAGCCAAAAGTGCTTTGCGTGTGGTTAAAACACCCGCTTTGCAAAAGATTGTTAGAGATTTGGGATCATTTATTCGCCCTTATGTTGTTCCAAATCTGTATGACTTTTTCTTCTGCAGAACATAAAGGAAGATATTTTGAAGAAAGTCGGTAGCCAAACAATTTTGGTGCCCACAGACAAAAAAAAAAAAACAAAAAAAAAAAAAAAAAGTAAATGAAGACAGAAGGCAAAATCATATTAGGGTGAACTATGCCTTTAAAGTTCTTTTATCTTTAAAGTAAAGATAAAGTTAAATACTTGGGTTCATGGCTTGATCCTGAACTTATATTCAAATCTCACATTGACCACCTTCTTCACAAATTTAATTTTGCAACCTGTGTTTTATTTCGATCCAGTAATTGATGTACACTTGGTGTCTGAAACACACCACACAACTGATGTTGCCATTTTTTGACTATACTTATGTTGTTTATCAAAAGGCATCTAAAACTAGCCTTCTACCCCTTAAAGGAGTAGTTCACTTTTTAAAATAAAACTTTTGCTGATAATTTACTCACCCCCATGTCATCCAAGATGTCCACGTCTTTCTTTCTTCAGTCGAAAAAAAATTAAGGTTTTTGATGAAAACATTCCAGGATTTTCACCATATAATGGACTTCAATGGGAACCAAATGGTTCAAGGTCTAAAAGAGAGTTTCAGTGCAAACTGCAAAAGGGCTTTAAACGATTTCAGACGATGAACAAGGGTCTTATCAAGCGAAACGAGCGGTCATTTAAAAAAATAAAAAAGTTTACGTTTTATAAGCACAAATGCTCGGCTTGCTCTGTTTTGTGATGAGCGTTCGTGACTCTCCTGTTCAAACTCGTTCACCAAAATGAACAAATCTTTTTTTCGAGTCATGAGTCATTTTTTCGATAAGACCCTTATTCATCGTCTGGTGTCATTTAAAGCCCTTTGAACAGTTTGCAGTTTGCACTGAAACTCTCATTTGGTCCTTGAACCATTTGGTTCCCGATGAAGTCCATTATATGGAGAAAAATCCTGGAATGTTTTCATCAAAAACCTTAATTTCTTTTCAACTGAAGAAAGAAAGAAATGGACACCTTGCATGAGATGGGGGTGAGTAAATTATCAGCAAAAGTTTTTTTAAAAGTTTAATACAGCATACAATAATCTCTGTAGATTTTCTGTAGTTTATTTAAGGCTCCTTCAGACTGTAATAACTTACCTTCAAATATACACTCTTTAACATCAATTCACATATTTAAAAATAGTTTGTCTTCTTATTTTGAACTAAATTGTTCATGTTTCAGATGATACTATACTAAAGTCATTTTATTCTTTTTTTTGTTGTTAATTGTGTAACAATGTGTTGATTGTTTGTAATATTTATGATTTGTCCTTTGTTCTGTATTGTACTGTATATTAGGACCCCCTCGAACTCCCTTTTAGTTTATTCTTAGCTAAAAACACTTAGTTCTTTCAAAAATATATGTGCTCATTAATGTATATTTACTTCGTTCAAGTAATAAAGTATTCTCGTGAGTGTATAATATGCCATTGAAAATACATTCGGGTAAGGGGATCTAATGTCGGTCGACATGTTGCCCCTCCATCTTGAAAGTACATTAGTAGGGTTGGGTATCGAGAATCGAGTATCGATTGGAACCGGGACTAACTTTTCCCGGAATCGTTCAAAAGTTAAAATTTCGATTCCTAGTTTCGATATTCATAGTCCGCCGACCGGAAGAAGAAACCGCTGAACAACACCAACGAAGAAGAGTCTACCGGAAGTGTTGGCATAATCGCGCGAGTCGAACATGAGTAGCTTACGTCGGCGGTCCAAAGTGTGGCTTCACTTTTCTAAAAATAACGAAATCTCGGCAAAATGCAAAATTTGTGACAGAAGGAGTATTTCCTTCAGAAAGACCGTTGGTTAGCAAGGTTAGCTAAACTTTTTTGACCCTCCCTCTTAAAAGAATCGGAATCGAGAATCGTTAGGAACCGGAATCGAAACAAGGAATCGGAATCGGATTCAGAATCGTTCAAATTCAAACGATACCCAACCCTATACATTAGCCAAACATTTATGCATTTCCACTCTGTCATTATTTAGTATGGTCTCCACAATGTAGGTGATTTCAGGTTTTGAATTTACTCCTCAAAATGTAGCACACACACCCCCACACACGTTGGCTTTCCATGTTTTATGGGGACTTCCATAGACATAATGATTTTTATTCTGTACAAACTGTACATTCAACCCCTAAACCCACCCATCACAGAAAACTTTCTGCATTTTTACATTTTCAAAAGAAAAAAAAAAATTCACACTAAGTATGATTTAAAATCTTTTTTTTTTGTAAAGTAGACCAAAAAAAGGTCCACACAAGGACAAGGATTTCAAATTTTGCCATCTTTGTAGGGTTATTATTGCATAATGTTTTCTTGAACCACACGCACATACACACACACACACACTTACCTCTCCATGTTCAGTGCTTTCCACACTCTCCCCCTCCTTTCCTTCTTTTCCTTTTTCCTTCTCTCTCTCTCTTTCTGGTTCTGTCTGGGACTCGCACTCATCTTTCTCCACCTCTTTGGCGCTCTTTTCTATCTTGTCGAGCGGAGGAGAGGGAGTGGCTGTGGGAACAGGTCACGGCAGGTAAAGTCTCAGTGTGTGTGAGATTCTCTCTGTGGGCTGCGTGTGAGAGTTTCAGGTGGGTTTGTACCTGGTTTGGAGGTGCACGGTGTGTTGTTACAGCTCAGCTCAGGGGTGGGAGTGTCTGTCTTAATGGCAGGAGAAGAGGCTCTCGAAGATTTCTTGGAGTCCACAGTGATCTCTGGCTTCAGTTCAGGCATGCTCCATTTACCGTTGATGTGCTCAAACTCTTGCACCTACACACAAAAATAGAAACCTGCCCTTTCACCTCAGTTCACCAAGAGCAAAAACTCAATCAACCATTCATGCAGTCGGTCTGTGTGTCTATCTATCCATTACAGGAATGTACATATTAACACTTAAAATGTACACATTAGCACCCAAAATGTACATATTAGCACCTAAAATGTACATATTAACACCTAAAATGAACATATTAGTACCTAAAATGTACATATTATTACCTAAAATATACATATTAACCCTTAAAATGTACATATTAGCACCCAAAGTGTACATATTAGCACCTAAAATGTACATATTAGCACCTAAAATGTACATATTAACACCTAAACTGTACATATTAGTACCTAAAATGGACATATTAGCTCATGAAATTGACAGATTAGCACCTAAAATGTACATATTACCACATAAAATGGACATATTAACACCTAAAATGAACATATTAGTACCTAAAATATACATATTATTACCTAAAATATACATATTAACCCTTAAAATGTACATATTAGCACCCAAAGTGTACATATTAGCACCTAAAATGTACATATTAGCACCTAAAATGTACATATTAACACCTAAACTGTACATATTAGTACCTAAAATGGACATATTAGCTCATGAAATTGACAGATTAGCACCTAAAATGTACATATTACCACATAAAATGGACATATTAACACCTAAAATGTACATATTACCACCTAAAATGTACCTATTAGCACATAAAATGTACATATTAACACTTAAAATTTACATATTAGTACCTAAAATATACATATTACCTCCTAAAATGTACATATTACCACCTAAAATTTACATATTAGTACCTAAAATATACATATTACCACCTAAAATGTACATATTAGCAACTAAAATGTACTTATTAGCTCATGAAATGGACAAAAGTTTAGCTTTTGAAAAGGTACAGCCCCAGTGACAACTTTTGTACCTTTTTTTCTGAAAGTGTAATATTACATATCAATGAATCAACCATTCATGCAGTCGGTCTGTGTGTCTATCTATCTATGAACTGAACCTTTTATTTTATGCTTTTCATTCATTGTTGTGAGTTATAAAAGGTTATTAAACTACAACTAATTAGTCTCAACTAGAAGACCAAGCTTGAATAAGACAGTTTTGCTTCCAAAAACAGATAAGAAACTATGAAAGCGTATTATTTTAGGGAAACACTTAAAACATGATCAGTGATGTCTGTCTGAAAGTGAGTGGCTGTAGCAGCGAGGATTCAAGCTCATCCAAGAGGGTTTTATGAAGCACCATTAAAATATCAGTATCAAGACAATATATTACCGGTCAAAAGTTTGGGGTCATTAAGATATTTTTATGTTTTTGTCATAAGTCTCTTATTCTCACCAAGGCTGCTTTTATCTAATCATAATACAGTCAGAACAGCAATACTATGAAATATTATTACAATCTTACAGTTATATTTTAAAATGTAATCTATTCCTGTAATGGAAAAGCTGTATTTTCAGCAGTCATTAGTGCAGTCTATCAATGATGAAAACCTTGATACATATTTTTATAGTTTTTTTTTAATGTTTATTTTTGCATTTATTTTTTGTAACAATGTAAAACTCTTTACTGTCACTTGTTTTGATCAACTTAATGCACTTTTGCTGAATAAAAACATGTGATGCAAGCTAAGGATAATAAGATTAGATAGATTAGCTTACTTTAATTTTGTAAGTTACCTGAATGTTTTGAGTTATTATCACTTAAAACAATCCAGCTGCTGTTTGATTGATATTACTTGGAATGGACAATAAAAAATAAAAAAATAAAAAAAGGATTGATGATTTATGAACAAAAATGGAGTTATTTGTTTTTGCAACTCTTCTGTTGTAAATGTCCCAATTGGGAGAGAGTGTGTAATTTTCAAAGAGTGTAATTAAACATGCATGTTATATACTTTGGTTGCAAATGTGAGTTAATAAAAATGTAACTGGTTGTGTAAACTTGGCACATAATATCTAAATTTTAATCGTTCGATATAGCCCTGAATCGAATTTTATCACAGAATATTTTGAGTCAATTCACATTTATTTATATAGCGCTATTTATAATACAGATTGTTTAAAATCAGCTTTACAGAGAAAACAGAAAAAAATAATGCAAAAAAGTTAGTAATTTAGTTCATTTATTTATTTATGTCATCGTCCAGTTCTTGTATAATAGTGTCAATGCAGGCAGATCAATATTATTGTTTAATATTAAATTTAATGTCCCAACTAAGCAAGCCAAGCCAATGGCGACAAAGGTGGAAAAAGGCGACAAAGGCCAGGAATGGTATTGAGATCAGTAAAAAATCGAGAGAATCGATATTTTATCGTGATGATGAACTAGTTCAAAACTGAAATATTTCCAATATTGTGATGTTTCTTCATCACCAACTCCATATTTGGTCTCTAAATTTCACACGCGTTATTTCCAGTAATAACAAAAAAAAAATAATAATAATAATTAAATTGTTAAATAAACAAGCAAATTAATGAGTTAATAATCAAAAAATATTAATAATAAAAAAATAATGAGCAAATAAATTAGCAAACTAAAAAGTCCCACGATAATATTACATATCAGTGATCTCTAACCATGGGAATAAAGTATCGTCCAACACTAGTACATAATTATATCATATATTTTAATCATCTACAGTAGTCAGCCATCACGATCCATCCACAGCTCATTAGCACTGACCTTTTTCTTAACCAGAGACATGACCCCTATACGCGTGAGAACCGGCTGCCTGCAGAGCCCCTCACGCGGGACACCGTCAGCGAACGTCTCCGAACCGTCAGCCACCGGCTCGCAGAGGTGCCTCATGAAGAGAGATACGTACGCCCTGCCAAAGAAACAAAGGAAAAAAAATAACGTTTCCTTAGCAGAAGCCAAGTCTGAAGTTTACACGTCATTCTGTCAGGGCCCTTATCGTCAAATACGATTGACCGTTAGCATACAGTTAGGATTGGCGGTATGGTTCTGTTCTGGGCAGCCTAGCATGCAACCAACAAGAATGTATTGTAAATACAGTACCATTAATTCATTTTATACCATGGTCTGGGTAAATACTCGATTCTGATTGGCTGCAGTGATAGAGGACAACTAGTAAAGGAGTTCTGGTGAAACTGACTGTTTACCGTTCGAAATTAATAAATAAATGCGCTGCCCACAACAGCTGTGAGTAACCATAGCAACAGGCAGTCAAAGTATCCGTTTACAATTTATTCAAAACAAATATCTAGTTAGCCGTTATACTATGCCTACCCGTGTATTTTAATTATAGGTTAAAAAAACGAAAGTGTAACGCCCATGGCTAGACAAAGCCTAATAATACATTCACTTTCTGGCTCGTAAGTTAGCTAAACTGAAGGGCTGAATATCGCCGGTTGCTAAATAAACTGTCAGGCGTAACCAGGGAAACCAAGATATAGTTTGTAAAAAACTTTAAATTTCGATTGTAAAACTAATTAAAAATGTGTTATTTAGCAAGGGACCATGGTATATGCGGGTTAATGCCCGACGAGGTGTCCATTGTCTAGGCATTAAAGGGATAGTTCACTTTGAAATTAATTTTTGATATGTTTTATCTTACCTCAAAGGCATCCAATATGTAGGTGTCTTTGTTTCCACAGTATTTTCAATTTTGACATTTTTAGGTCAAACCCTTCGTGTCTGTCAGTCATATAATGGAGGTCTATGGTCACCACTTCAAAGAGCATGCACAGAGAAGTCTAAATTAAACATGATTTAATGACTCGTAAATGTAAGTACACACTGATGGCCTAAGACACGAAACGAGCGGTTTGTGTGAGAAAACGAACAGTATTTATATCGTTTTTACCTCTTCTAACCACAGACACGTCCAAGTAATCTGAAGGCACGGGCGCTTCGGTCTTGCGCCAGAATTGATCTCTCGCGCGATTGCGAAAAAAATTCAACGTTGTCTGATGATATATAGAAATCGTCTTCCATTGCGATTTCATGTATATCTAAAAATGTTTAGATCTTCACAGTGAAGGGTGACACTTCCGAAATCTCTGTGTAAACAATGAGTGACGTCACACGCGAGAGATCATTTCCGGCGCTTTCCGGTGCTTGTGCAGACAGAAGCGCCCTTGGACGTGTCTGTGGTTACAAGAGGTAAAAACGATATAAATCCTGTTCGTTTTCTCACACAAACCGCTCGTTTCGTGTCTTAGGCCATCAATGTGTACTTACACTTGGACTTCTCTGTGCATGCTCTTTGAGGTGGTGACCATAGACCTCCATTATATGACTGACAGACAAGAACGGTTTGACCTAAAAATACCAAAATTGAAACTACAGCGGAAACAAAGACGCCTACATCTTGGATGCCCTTGAGCTAAGCTAAAACATATTAAAAATTAATTTCAAAGTGAACTATCCCTTTAATGGCCTCGCCGCCATCCATTAATACCTAGAAAATGGACACCTCGTCGGGCATTAACCCTTACTTAATGCACAACGTAATTAGAGAATTTTAGTCTGATGATTCAGGGGCAATCCAAATGCCAAATCCTGACAGACGAGAGGAGGAGCCGGGGATGGAGGAGCGTAATAAGCTCCTGAGAACACGATAGATGCTAATGATACTGAAGGAGCTTATATATGAATACAGTGATAGACGTCGTATTCCTATAGGTAGACGTGGATCAGCTCAGAGTCACTGATGCGAGCTTGACTAATTACATATCCCAAACACATCTACTGGAAAAGAAAGTCCTACTTGAACTCTTTCTCGCTCTTGCCGCGGAGGTCTCGCACGAGCCATTGGCAGGTGAAGGCGTCCTGAGCGGGCATCCCCCATCGCATGACGGCATTCAGGAAGGCTTTTCTCTGGCGCGTGTTAAAGCCCAATACCTGACCCAAGCACACAGACACACGATCAACCAGATTTAACATTTATGTAAATTGCTTTAATCTAATCAGACCTCATATGAAAAACAGACATGAATTTATTGCCATTATGAAACATCACTGGGCAATTCTCAAAACTGGTAAAGATTTATCTCCAGCTGTGTGTCAGTCAATTTAATTATGAGTGGCACGCATCCAGAGACGCTGTATATACTGGCCAGATAGATAAGCAAACACTGGGAAAATACACTATTATCCACATTAAACTGTGACCAATGGGTTTATGTTGATTTTACACTAAGCTCAAGGATGTCTTTATATGGCCGTTTGCAATAGTTGGGCCAAAACAAACGAACAAATAAAGAAAAACTAGACATAAACAAATAAGCCATACCTCAATGTTGCCACCCACTCTGGCCAACAGGGGTGGAAGTGGTTTATCCTTTTCGTTTCTGAGCTGCCTGCGTGACTGTCTGCGACCTGGACGGGGGGAGAGGAGAGTCAGCCAAGATATCAGTTCAACATGTCCATCTCACTGAGCCAGCATCAGGAAACAGGGTTACAGCACAGGAAGGATACATTATCCTGAACAGCTGCAATACATAAACTGTGAATATGCCTCCAGAAGAATAGCAAAACCTGAAAAAACCACACGACGTCCCAATACAGTGCCAAAAGTGATACAAATGGACAAAAAATATGTAATTAAAGTCTAATAGGTGCCAAAAGATGTGTAGGGTGGGGTGTAGTAGTTATAACTAGATTTGTACATTTGTGAGTGGAGCTTGTGTGTGCAAACTCACTGCTAGTCAGTCCAAATCCGATCACTTGTATATGCGATTGGAATCTGATCTAATATTCTTGACAGTCCAAATTGTGTATCGTATTCGCAACTGATTAGATCCGATGTGTGTGTTCATGCCGCTCCTGGAATTTCTGAGTTGGATTCGATGGCAATGGCGTTGCATTCGTAGACATACATCGCACGGGATTAAAGGAGTAGTTCACTTAAAAAAAACTTTTGCTGATAATTTACTCACCCTCCATGTCATCCAAGATGTCTTTCTTTCTTCAGTCGAAAAATAAATGAAGGTTTTTGATGAAAACATTCCAGGATTTTTCTCCATATAATGGATTTTAATGGGAACCAAACGGTTCAAGGTCCAAATGAGAGTTTCAGTGCAGCTTCAAAGCGCTTTAAACGACACCAGACGGTGAATAAGGGTCTTATCAAGCGAAACGATCGCTCATTTAAATAATAAATAAAAAATTTTAAGTTTTATAAGCACAAATTCTCCCCTTGCTCTGTTCCGTGATGAGTGTTCGTGACTCTCCTGTTCGAACTCGTTCATCAAAATGAAATTTTTTTTCGAGTCATGACTCAAAGGGTCCTAGATAAGACCCTTTTTCATCGTCTGGTGTCGTTTAAAGCCCTTTGAACCTGCACTGAAACTCTCATTTGGACCTTGAACCGTTTGGTTCCCATTGAAGTCCATTATATGGAGAAAAATCCTGGAATGTTTTCATCAAAAACCTTAATTTATTTTCGACTGAAGAAAGTAAGACGTGGACATCTTGGATGACATGGGGGTGAGTAAATTATCAGCAAAAAAGGGAACTACTCTACTACTTTAAGATCGCAGACAAACTCCGCAATTATTACAAATTTCTATAGGTCACCAGATAATACTAATCGCATGCGAATAGGGCTTTAGTTTTTGGATTGTTAGTGTTGAAGTGTTTCCATTGAGAAAATCACGTTTATATCGGATCCAGAACGATGATCATGGAGTAGATCCAGTCCATCAACAATGTGGGAATGAGTGTGTCAGTGCGGTTCTCACCCTCAGGTCTCTCGTCAAAGTCCTCATCCTCCTCCTCTGAGCCCACAGAGTATTCTGACTGGTTATCTGAAATGTCAGCATGCCACTCTGCAACAGCACATAGAAAAGAGCACGTCAGTAATGAACACTAAATCCAAACCATAGTACAGAGTGTGTTCAGCAGTGGTCAAACAATTTCCATGCACCGGATCCCTCAAAATCTAATAAATTAGTTTGGCAACTGTGAGACAGATGTGATTATTTCAGATTTGACTCTTTTGTGACTAAATGTTCTGTATCTCCAATTATCTAACCATCCACACACATTCACACTAGCCATGTTTCCATCCACTTGTCAATCGAATTATCTGAAATTCGGTGAAAAAACTCATGCGGATAAAGCTGGTGAAAGTGTGTTTCCATCCAACGGCTTTAAAGCGAATAAAAACCTGTACGTAATGACGTCACATGCTGTTTTGCGATCAAATTGGTATATCGAATTGATTTGAGACATTTTAAGGTGTTTCCATTTATTTTCGCACTGAATCGAACAACATTCAAGCAAAAACTTTTGCGAACAAAGTTTTGTTAGACAAAACGGATCGCGCCATCTACCAAAAATGATCAATATTTCACAAGTTGAAGGCTAATAATGCTTATGTGCCAGCTGATTGCGACATATGAATGGGATAATGTTTGCGAGGCGGTTGTTGTTGGTTGTATTCGCTATAACAACCGCCTCGCTATATTATCCTGCTTATTAGCCTACATATAAATCAACCAAATAAATAAATAAATCAATAATTTGACACAAAATATTGACTTAAAAACGAGTTTATTGATTTTAAAACGAGTATTGCTTCTGCTAAAGAAAATAGTCTGTTCCGTCTCTGAACTGCGTCCATGGCAACGGTGTGTTACACTAGCAGCGCCGCAGTCTGTTAACTAGAAATAACAGACCACATTCTACATTACAATTCAACCAAGCCACGTAAAAACAAGCAAAACTAACCCAAGAAAACAACGACGCTATAAACATTGCTATGATGATGACGATGCACGTATGCCCGACGACAGCGGAGGTGACTGTGGTGTGGGAGCGACAGCGCTCCATCAGTTCTGGGAGATCGTGGTTCACGGAAACCCTTTGGTTGAAGCATCTTTTTGCTTTGTCCACTTACATCTGTCTTTGTTGACATCCGCCATGTGTGCGCAAACAGACTGGCCGGAAATGAACTCGTCTTCTGACGTGTTGCAACCATAAAAGGGCATAAAACTTAATCGCAATTCATTATTTATTCGGCAAATAACGTTTCCATCAGCTTTTATCGCATTAGCCGTATATCGATCAAGAGAAAATCCGATGAGACCGAACGTATTTCATTTGAGTCGATTGTCATGAAATTTCATCGAATTTTACTGTTTCCATAAGGCATTTTTCATTCGATATCACTTAATTCGGATAAAAACGTGTCGATGGAAACATGGCTACTGTCAACGAGACTGAGCCCTACAGGGAAACAAAGGGCCGCTTAAACCAAAAAAATCACAACCCACAAAAGTCAATTAGTGAACTCTCGGATTTTAAAAAAGGCCAGTGGATTGCATTTGTAATATATTCTGCAGAGGGTATGCCACAACATTACAACCTTGCAAGTCAGGATGCTTGGATACACAAAGAAAAGTATGTGTACTTACAGTTTATCTTAGTTATCACTGTAATTACGCAGCTGTAAGCGCCACTGCGAAACCATAAATTCTATATTTCTCCTTTCTGGAGAAAACCTTCTGTTATTTGTCTTTTTCCAGACCATTTTGTTTGTCTCGTTTTGACACATAAATGAAAAGCTGCCACACTTCGGCATCCCCTGGGTGTTGTGGATGTAGCTGTTTTTGAGTCCGCTGCATGTGGCTGTTCTAACCTGACCGAAGCAGCAGTGTGTGGGATATGCTTTTTCTTTCCCACTCAATCAAAAGTAAAGTAGTAAACCACATGCCGAGAATGAAACTGCTACGAGATGTAATTTCGGAGATTTAAAAGAGGTAATATGCTGCATTTATGTGACAAGCATAAACATGGTTTATCGTAATAAAAGGCAAGAAGAATGGGCTAATTAGAACATAGTGGGGTCCAAAAGTCTGAGACCACACTGAAAATCTGGGATTTACTTTAACCCATGTCGGACATAAAATAATTTCTTAAAGGAGTAGTTCACTTTTAAAAAAAACTTTTGCTGATAATTTACTCACCCCCATGTCATCCAAGATGTCCATGTCTTTCTTTCTTCAGTCGAAAAGAAATTAAGGTTTTTGATGAAAACATTCTAGGATTTTTCTCCACATAATGGACTTCAATGGGAACCAAACGGTTCAAGGTCCAAAAGACAGTTTCAGTGCAGCTTTAAACGATTCCAGTCGATGAATAAGGGTCTTATCAAGCGAAACGATCGCTCATTTAAAAAAAAAAACAACAACAAAGTTTAAGTTTTATAAGCTCAAATGGTCGCCTTGCTCTGTTCTGTGATGAGCATTCGTGACTCTCCTGTTCGAACTCGTTCATCAAAATGAATGAATCTTTTCCCGAGTCAACTCGTTCATTTCGTTTGTTAAATGAACCAAATGACACAAATAAGATTCGTTCATTTTGATAAACGAGTTCAAACAGGAGAGTCGCACATCACAGAACAGAGCAAGACGACCATTTGAGCTTATAAAACGTAAAATTTGTCATTTTTTTTAAAAGAGCGATCGTTTTGCTTGATAAGACCCTTATTTATCGTCTGGAATCGTTTAAAGCCCTTTGAACAGTTTACAGTTTGCACTGAAACAGTCTTTTTGATCTTGAACCGTTTGGTTCCCATTGAATTCCATTATATGGAGAAAAATGCTGGAATGTTTTCATCAAAAACCATCAAAGACTGAAGAAAGAAAGACATGGACATCTTGGATGACATAAAGTTTTTTTTAAAAGTCAACAACTCCTTTAAATCAAATTAGCATGTTATCTTGTGTTCGGATGTTGTTGTTTGTGAACGCAATTGTGAACAGACTTTGGCTGAGGCGTTTCAGAATGATCAAACCAATATTTGAGATGCTGTGCGATGAAATTGGTCCACTGGTTAGTTATGAAGTCACGTACGTTTTTTTAATGTCATTAAAGGATTTGTGTATTAAAAGTGTTTCCATCATAGATTAAACGAATGTATTCTTATCAGATAAAAAGTATATCCACCTCAATAATACGTTTTTTTATCCCCATTTTTTAATTTATGTGCATCTTGGCGTTTCCATCCAGTGGTTTTGATGCGATATCCCCAAAAAAATTGCATAAAAATAGGTTGATGGAAACTTGGTTACTGTAGTAAAATGCGACATACCAAACACTAAGACATTATTGAAATTCAATCTGTAGGAAGAGATGGATTGTACCTTGGTCCTCCTGAGCTGCGTCATTGTAGTTGACCTGTTTGCGGACTCTCTTTCCTTTGCCAAGATTGCGAGCCAGATCTTCCTGCTGCTGTTCGTAGTGATGCCTCAAGAGTTTCTCCCAGTAATCAGGATCCACGTTCTCTTCCTGCTTAATGATCTCTCTCTCGATCTCTTCTATCTGGAGACACAATTCGAGAGAGATCTCCTTAATATTTTCTTTAGTTGTTTATTTAAATTTTTGGATTTGTTTCTGATGGAGACCAATAAGATTTAATGGAGAGCAAACAAAAACAAAGGGCCAGATTTCCGAACAGCTTACACCAGGGCAAACCAAACTATTGTCAGGACTTACTAAAGACCTTATTGCAAATGCATTTGTAGGAGTTTCTCTTTAAGACGCAAAATGTATGCGAGGAGAGTCTTTAAATCAATCATTTAAGGTTTGCGCAAGTCAATTCACTGGTATTGCGATATTATTTGATGTCTTAAACCAGATGCTAATTTGTGCTGCTCTTGGTAGATTGCATTGGACAGTATGGAAATTTTCTGCGGCATCAGTGTTTTTTAATTCACACATTTTTTAGAATTGTGCTCTCATGCTAATTCGCCCTGTTTAGTAAATCTGGCCCCACATGTCTGCTCTGCTCTGATTGGTCAGACGGTCCGGTCTGTTGTGTTTGGTCGACCACTTACTGCGCGTGTTGGAAACAAAATCTGAATTTCGGCGCTTAAAGGGATGCTCCACTTTTTTTGGAAATAGGCTCATTTTACCACTCCCTCAGAGTTAAACAGTTGGGTTTTACCATTTTCGAATCCATTCAGCCGATTTTCTGATATTTGGAAGAATATCAGTAACCAGACAGTTTCTGGTCTCATTGAATTCAATAGTAGGAAAAAATATACTATAGAAGTCAATGAGACCAGAAACGGTCTGTTTACTGATATTCTTCATCAGAAAATCAAAATATCATCAAAATATCAGAAAATCGGCTGAATGGATTTGAAAACAGTTTAACTGTTTAACTCTGGGGGAGTGGTAAAATGAGCCTATTTCCAAAAAAAGTGGAGTATCCCTTTAAAGGAACTGTATGTAAGATTGTGGCCAAAACTGGTACTGCAATCACTTTCAAATTACTGTAGAGCGGTGTATCGCTCACTCGAGGTTGCCAGATAGGATCCAGCACATTTTTTATCCGACATGTTTGTAGCTGCAGCTGTGGTAACTAGAGCAGAGCTGGCAACCCGGATAACGCAGCACTACTGACTTTGTGATTGGTAGATCGGTGGAGGGTGGCGCATCAGACCAAAACACAACATGACAATATCAACATCAGTTGAGGGCTACAACTTCACTTTTTAAATGACAATATCCTGGCCAGACTACTGTTTTCAGTGATATAAGTATTTGAAATGAACATGATTTCTTAAAGGATAATTCCGGTATTTAACACCTTGAGTCTATTTTGTAGTTTGTTTTGAATGAAATAGAGTGGTGGACTTAGAAAGTTTGATAATGGGTCCTGTCTCGACTTTTTGACTATTTTAGAATCGCCTGTGACAGCGTTAGACTGGGTGTCTATGGGCATGCACAAACATGTCCTTAAAACACCCCTTAACGTTCATTTTCAAAACTGTGCAACTCACCGAGTGGTTGGTGGTGTTCGTTGATGACTAAAAACAAATATATCGGCGCAGTGTATGCTTTCAATCCGTGTTGTTTGCTATTGTGGAACTATTTATTCAGATACCTCACAACCGCGTATAGACTTCCGCTCGATATTTGAGTCTGAAGCGTTAGCACACTCCCGACCACTTGATGGCGACAACCAGGACGCTGTACGGACGCACCGTAAAAAAAGTCCGGGAGCACAGTTGCTCTGCTCACGCTAGCCTTCTGAGAGACGGAGAACCGAGCCAAAAGACTACAACCAAATGTAAACAGACCCGTTTCCGTTCCCGGTAGCTAGCGCAGTAATATCAACGAGCACTGAGTCCTCCAGCAGACATCAATGCGATTTAAAAAAATGACAAATAAAACACGACAGAAACGGTATTTCGCTACGCTACTTGTTTCAGAACATCAACGAACACCACCAACCACTCGGTGAGTTGCACAGTTTTGAAAATGAACATTAAGGGTTGTTTTAAAGGACAACTCCGGCGCTAAATGAACCTTAAGTCTAATTACACATTGTTACCTAGTCAACCGTTATCTGAGATTTGTTTTCATGATTGTCGAATGTAAATAGTTTTATCTCTAAAAACAGTTTAGCCTATAACGCTAGTATAACGCTAGTATATAGGGCATAGAGTAATGACAAATAAAAATCGCTTGTTATTACCACTAAAAAGGCTCAAAATAGCCCCACAGTAACACGACAGCATAATAAGGGTCCCTACATTCAAACCGAAGCATTGAGAACTTTGTCAGTGTCCATACAGTTTAATAAGCAGATATTTTATACACACAGTCAACTTCGCGAATACAGGAAGAAGCCATCTTGGAAAAATAGTCTCGACCAGTCGATCTACGAACGCCGATCCAAGTGCGCTGGTGATATGTGAATAAGGTGATAAGGTGAGCGCGAACAGTAGGCTATGTGTACATATTGAAGAGAAGTAAACGATTTGTGTTTGTGTTTCTTCTGAAAACAACGGACCATTTGAGATTCTGCTCAGTTCAGCGCACTTGGATCGGCGTTCGTAGATCGACTGATAGGGACTATTTTTCAAAGATGGCTTCTTCCTGTATTCACGAAGTTGACTGTGTCTATAAAATATCTTCTTATTAAACTGTATGGACACTGACAAAGTTCTCAATGCTTCGGTTTGAATGTAGGGACCCTTATTATGCTGTCGTGTTGGTGTGGGGCTATTTTGAGCCTTGTTAGTGGTATTAACAAGCGATTTTTATTTGTCATTACTCTATGCCCTATATACTAGCGTTATACTAGCGTTATAGGCTAAACTGTTTTTAGAGATAAAACTATTTACATTCGGCAATCATGAAAACAAATCTCAGACAACGGTTGACTAGGTAACAATGTGTAATTAGACCAAAGGTTCATTTTGCACCGGAGTTGTCCTTTAAGGACATGTTTGTGCATGCCCATAGACACCCAGTCTAACGCTGTCACAGGCGATTCTAAAAAAGTCAAAAAGTCGACACAGGACCCAATGTCAAAATTTCTAAGTCCACACTCTATTTCATTCAAAACAAACTACAAAATAGACTCAAGGTGTTAAATACCGGAATTATCCTTTAATGTCCAGTGACATTTCAAGGCCATTTTATGATTAACTGAAATGCATTTCTTACATACGGTTCCCTGAATACACAGTGATACGAATGAAACCGTTGTTTTTTTAAGTATAGATTCCAGCATAGATACTGCTGGAAAAGGTCTCCCACCTTGTCATCTTCTCTGACATTGTATTGGGCCACCTTGAAGGAGCTCAGATACTCGTTCATGTTCTGCATGTCAGAGTCATCTGTGGCGTCCTGGCTGCGGTCTAGCAGACGCTCGATGGCGGCGTTGTCGTAGTGAATTACACTGCCGTCATCTTCCTTATTGTCCCCTGCTGAAAAAAGAAACACACAGGTGAACCTTCAGTATAACAAAGTGTTTTTTGGCCATTCAGAGCGGAGATGTTGGGCACAATCATGAGTTTTAATTTGTTGATTCGTAGGTTCATTCAATTCTACACATCAACTGATTTATCTTATCAATCCCACCCTCAATCTCATCCTTGAAAAGCTCCTCAGTGCCAAACTTGAGGATGTCGTCCAGCTCTTGCTTAGACATAGATCCGGCTTTTGAGCCCAGACCGGGCCGCACCACCAAGTGTGTGAGCATCATCTTCCTTTTGGCCACCTGAGTGATCCGTTCCTCGACCGAAGCCCGGGTCACAAAGCGGTAAATCATCACTTTATTGGCCTGACCAATGCGGTGAGCTCGACTGAAGGCCTGAGAAAAAGAGGACGACTTAGAAAACTGCTTAATAAAATATGTATGAGTTAAGAAAATAGCAGAACAAAACCGTCAAGTGAATGTCGGATTTACCTGAATGTCATTGTGGGGATTCCAGTCAGAGTCAAAGATGACGACTGTGTCCGCAGTGGCCAAGTTGATGCCCAGGCCACCCGCACGTGTAGAGAGAAGAAAACAAAACTGACACGCGCCAGGAGCTGTAAGACAGACAGAGAGAGAATTGATACAGATATTTAAAGTTATTTAGTTATTTAAAGATACACAAAAGTCAATAAATCATCAATACTTCTCCCAAAAGGTGTTTTTTTCTTACCCTGATTCACTATGGTAAGCCTATGATAAGTGTTTATATTTTAGACCCGTTCGGGATGGTTTTAGAGGGAAATTGCGTACATGCCCACAGAGAAGGATAAGGATTGTTTTGGGTTTTTTTTTACCTTTATTTAACCAGGAAATCCCATTGAGATTCAGAATACAAGAGAGACCTGGCCAAGGTAGCAGCCAAATCAAAACAAATACATACATAATAAACACCAAGTTACATTTTCATGATAAAAGAAGTTAAGAACACAAATAAGTTAAGTTAAGAACACAATGATTCTCAAGAAAAACAAGAACAGTAGTTTTAAATTCATTAATGGACATGAGGGTTTCTAACTTTAGCTCTTTTTGTAGATTATTCCACCCCCAAGGTGCTAAATAAGAGAAAGCAGTTCTTCCCAATTCGGTTTCAACTCGTGGCACGTTAAAAAGCAACCACTTCGAGGAGCGTAGCTGATAGGTACCAGAGCAGACAGAGAGGAGGTTACAGAGAATAGTTGAAATAATGTTGTTATTTTTGTTTTGTTTTTGCGCACAAAAAGTGTTCTCGCCGTTTGATAAACTTAAGATTGAGCCACTGTAGTCACTCGGACTATTTTAACGATGTCTTTAATAACTTTTTGAGGCCGGCAAGTTTCAATCCCTCAAGAAGCCTATGAACTAGTATGGTGGAGTGATCCAGCTCTCAGATTTCATCAAAACTATCTTAATTCGTGTTCTGAAGATGAGTAAATACTGAAAAAATTTTCATTTTTGGGTGAACTAACCCTAGAACTAACTAACTAGACCCGCAGAAGCCCTGTTTCAGACAAAATCAAATTAACTTCATACATATATTCTTATTTTATGTTATTGTAATTATTTTGTTTCATCACCTGAACTCACCACAGGATCCCTGCTGTAGCTAATTCTCTAGCTGTATCCAAAATATTCTCAACATGTATGTATGGTTACCGTTGAATCTGTCGATGGCTTCCTGCCGGAGGGCTCCAGTAACGCCTCCATCAATTCGCTCATATTTATAACCCTCATAATCCAAGAAATCCTCCAGCAAATCCAGCATCTTGGTCATCTAAGGAGGAAACAGAGTGTGTAAGTATGATCCAATCAAAATGTTCAGATCCAAGTGGCTACCGTGGGCTCCATATTAGAAACACAAAGCTGTATACAATTTGAATAAAAAATAAAACATGGTAAATACATTTTAAAAAACAATATTTTTGAGTATTTTAAACATTTCTAGAGTTTCCGCTGTGCACCACCTGGGGGCACTAAACATACCACAATTTGATAGTCCATGCAAATACAGCAGCTTCTTATGTGGCATTTGTAATGCCTGGTACACATTGTACAAGTTTGGGCTGTCAGACGGAAGTTGACCGGAGTCATGGCCCCTAAACGGTGATTCTATGCCGTAGGACTGAGAGAGGTTCAAAGACGGCTGATGTCAAGGTATTGCGACCAAAGATACAGTAGCATGCAATAATTTTCTGACAGTGTCAGAACTTTAAAATGATCATCTCAACGTCTACTGACTAGCCAAGACTTGAGACAGTAAAACTCAAATTTATCTACCTCAAACTCTATTTACAAAATTTGCAAGTCAAATTGGCCTCTTTTGCTTAGATATGACCGTGTCCATATTCTCACATAAAAACTAGAGCCAGACCGATATATCAGCAGGCCGATATTAGGCATTTTCCAAACTATCAGTGTCGGCAGTTATAATGGCCGATAAATGAATATTTCAAAAATAAAATAAAAACGGACGAAACACGCTTGAACCATGTGATGAGTGTTGGAGTTGTATAGTTTGTCCACCAGAGGGCACTCTACACCGTTCCTGTTGGCAACACTCGTTGAGTTGGTCACGATACATACATTGCTTGAATAACAATCCTCATCAGTTCTCTTAACTCAAATAAGCATGACAAAATTTGTGGCCGGCGGAAATTTCCTTGGCCAGTTACATTGAAAATGTATGCTTTACAATTTGCAGTATGACGTTATCCATTGCTAAATTATGGTTCATCATAGACTAGCTAACCATAAAGCTAGCTAATGCCACTATAATCAGTCTGTTCTGTTGTGACAATAAAAGAAACTTTTAGAAAGTTTCTTTTTAAAATGCATTATCATATTATTTTGGTTAAAACTCATAAATATCTACAAATAACTAATGTTAGGGCAATCTGTTAATGTTTTATTGCGCCTTTCTGAAATAGAAAATAAAAAAAATATCGGCCGATATATCGGCATATCGGATTTTAAAACCAAAAAATATTTTTTATAGGCCTTCAAAATCCTTTATCGGTCGGGCTCTAATAAAAACCACAACAGCCAAAGTGTGATTCATCTCGCTCTGTTCGTTTGTTGATGATGACGTTTTATTCTTCTATACTAACTTGAGTCGTTGCCTACGATTTGATAGGTGTCATCCTCATATAGTCTGCATACATGTTGTCCCAAGTTTATTATATCCATGTCTTACAGTGTGATCTGTTGATCTTATAGGATTGCCCACATCACACACGTAACAGGCACTGTGAATGATGTGTATTTATAGCGTGCGTTTGTACCTGAGAAAACACCAGCACTCGGTGGCCTTGTTCTTTCAGTTTTCTGAGCATTTTCTGCAGCAGCGTGAGTTTCCCAGAGGCCTTTGTGAGGCCGACACCTTCATACGCTCCACTTGGTGTTTTGGGAGCTTCCTGCAACACACAAACACAACAAAACAGCCTATGATACATATATGCTCAACAAAAACCCTGAAAAACAGTAAACACAACATTTTAACAGCATTTTAACCAATTGACAGCAGGTGGCAGTATTTCAAGATAGGTTCAAAAGAGACATTACCACTTCCTTTAAATTTGGACTTCAAATGGAGAACAGAAAAACTGAGTTCGGAGTGAATAAACTGATTTTAATGGCCAAATATTTCATACATAAATGTCGATTTCTTAAAACATCCCCTGTTTTTAATGCCTTTCTAAATGATATAATTCTGTATAAACAATCCCTGAAATGCTGTAAAACAAAAAAATCCCTAATTTATCATGAATACTTATGCAAACTTATTTCCTAGTGTCTACTGCTGAGTCTCTTGGTTTCTTTTTTATTTAGTTTTATTATTATTTAGTTATTTTTTATTATTGCTATTTTTTTTCTTTTACAATGTTGTACTCCATGTTCAATTCATGTTGTAAGATGGTTGTGTTGTGCCTTGTTGTATGTTTGATAAAAGATTCAATAAAACATTTTAAAAAAAATAAATAAAAAAAAACATTACCACTTCCTTGTTTTTAAGAAATTGTGGTCTACAAATTTTTAAGAATAAATATGTAATTTCTAATAAAGTCAAAGAAACTCTCTTTAAAATAATAAACAGATACTATCCATGTAATAATTTCATTAGTAAATTTAAAGAAGGGTTTTAACCATTTTGCAGTTTCTGTAAAGAAGAAAATAAAACAATTGTCCACTTATTTTTCAGTTGTAATTATACTAATTTATTTTGGTCCCCCAAGTTTCTTGGTTTCGTTTTGCGTTATTTTATAAATATGGATTGTGTTTCTGGTTTATTGGAAATGGATAATATAATTAAACTTCTCATTCTATTTGGAAAATATCAATACATAAAGCAAAATGTATATCGACTGTACCAAATGTTAGACTATTTTCCACTGATCTGAAGATTTTTTATTTTTATTTTTTAATCAAAAATCTCTAAATACATCAAAACTGTTGAAAAAGGATACTTAATGTATTAGAAACATGATTGATATGTGATATAAGAAGCAGAAGCATTGTGATCTTTTTGTTTTACGGATTCAAATGTCTCTGTAATCCCCTGTACTGTTATCTAAAAAAAAAAAATATATAAATAAAAATAATTTTTAAAAAAAGGTCCAAAAAAGCCAAAAACCTATCCAAATGTTCTGTCAGAAATACAGTGTGTGTTCTTACGGCGGAAGCGACGGGGAAGAGGTAGGGGTGGTTGCAGCACTTTTTTAGGTCCATCATAATGTTGAGCAGAGACACCTGGTTCCCTCCTCCCTTCGAATTCAGCGCTTCAAAGTTACGCGTCAGAATGAACTTGTAGTACTTTCTGTTCACACACAGGGTACGCATAGAAACATATGAAAAACTCTCCTCCTCCATATAACACTATATATCGACTATTTCTCTTTTTGTTTTGAATGTTTTAAGCTGGCATGCATAATAAGAAACATACATATGAACTGATTTCACTACTTTAGCTAATTATCTTGCGATGTATGAATAAATTCGGCATGCAAACGCATATTGATGTTGTGGGTCTCACTTCTGCATGGGGCTGAGCTCCACTCGGACGATCAGCTCAGTTTTGGCTGGCATGTTCTTAAACACGTCAGCTTTGAGTCTCCGGAGCATGTGTGGCCCGAGCAGGTCGTGCAGTTTCTTGATCTGGTCCTCTTTAGAGATGTCCGCAAATTCCTCTAGAAAACCCTCTAGATTGCTGAGCGACAGAAATAATTGAGATTTAGAGTCGTGTTGATGCAGTGTGTACATACAGTGGACCCCAAAAAAATATCTGGACACTTCAGAGAAACTAAAAAAAGGATATCATTGCATGTTTTACTGTCCAAATACTTTGTTGGGCCACTTTTACAGTCTAGAGTGGTGCTTTTGTTTGTTTTGTGGTACTTGAAGCGGTTGGGCGTCAGGAAGTTGAGCAGGTGGAAAAGTTCTTCCAGGTTATTCTGGAGTGGCGTTCCCGTTAGCAGCAGCTTGTGGTCTATCTTGTAGTCATTCAGTCTCCTGAAGAACTAACACACCACCACAAAAGACTTCAGTTAATAACACACACACACTTCTCTCAACTGGAAACATACAAGGTGCATCACTAATAATTTAGTATGAAACCAAGATAAGCACAACTTGCCCATGACAAAATATTTTACATCTCTGTACAAAAGTGTACAAACAGGAGAAGAATTAGTATGAATTTGTTTTTCTTAATGCATTTTTTGTATGTGTAGATAATCCACAATGTATATTTACTACCGTTCAAAAGTTAATTAATTAATACTGTTAACGATTTTCGTAACGATTTTTTTGTAACGATTTTCACATTGTTACAAAAACGTCCTATTTAACGTCCAATTTAAAGGGGCTATATGTAAGAAATTTCATCGCTTTGTTATTGCAAATGTGTAAACAGCTTGTAATAAAAGACCTTCCACTCTTTCCTAGGTTGTCTATGAAAGCCTGTAGGCTGATTTTTATGTGAAGGACTCGGGATGAAAATCATAAGGATGTGACGTTTACGCGAGTGCCTTCTTCCGTTCAATGACACATGAAGCGAATGCTTACCGTATACAATGTTCAGAATAATGCTGAAAGAGACATTCTGTATAGTAATATCAAATGTGTCATGCAAAGAAAGTCTCACATAGCCAGATCTATATAATCAAACTATCATAACAATGTCATTTTAATGACCTCACCTGTCGAAATGATGCCGGTGAATTGCAGAGCATATCAAAAACTATATTAACTGCCTTTTCTCACAACTGTAATTTTTGTTGTGTTATTTTGTTATTGGGAGAAAAGTGAGCAGCACATATATGCATATTCATCTAACGTCGTTCTCAGCAGCGTCTGGATTTTCGTTAACAGTATATCACAGCAAAGGTATTTCCAACTTCTTTTTACTTCTAAGCAAAGAACAAAAAAGAACTTCGCCGTGAGTATATCAGGGCCTTGAATCACATTTAATACGTTTGTTACGTTACGTGTGCGCGAGTGTGAGCACGAGAAATGACTGCAGTTCACTTAATGGCCACCGGTGTCGCTAATAACTAGGGATTCAGAATTCTACATATAGCCTCTTTAAAATAAATGCTTAGTTGAATTTCTATTCATCAAATAACAATGAAAAAAAGTATATCATGACTTACACAAAAATATAAGCTGCACTGTTTCAACATTGAGAAATTTTACTAGAGCAACAAATTAAAATGATTGCTGAAAGATCATGTGACACTGGAAATATAGTTTTGCCAACACAGAAATACATTTAAATCATTTGTTAATTAAGTTACTTGCACACACACAATGATTAGTAAAAAAAGCTAAATAACAAATCTGATATTCATATTTTTGTTCCTTCTATGATTTTATTTAACTTCAATAATGACTTGCTGAATGAAAATGCGTACTGGCTTTATTATGACCGTTTATAAAGGCGCCGGTTTATTTCTGTCATTCTCAATCTGCTGTGTTGAAAAGAATCCAAAAAGTAATTTCCTTTCCTGTATTAAATTAGAAAATCAAATCTCCCAAACTCTCTCTCGCTCTCTGTCACAAACACACACACACAAACCAAATAAATCCAGGACAGAAAATGGGAAAAACCCATAAAGAGAGTATACCTTGGACTGGTTGTTTTTGAGACGGTGGGCTTCATCCACTACAAGACAGGCCCAGTCAATGGACTTGAGAACGTTCTGGTCTATAGTCACAAGCTCATAGGACGTCAACAACACATGGAACTTAATGGGAGCTTCTCTCTGGAGGAAAGTGAAGAGAATGGTTACAGTAAATGTTTCTTCTTACATAAACAAATGACATCCTTTCTCTCCATACTATGGCTACTCTCCTTTAACCATTGATCTTCTTTTCATTTTCCTCCTCACACTGTCCATCTTTGCATTTCACCTTTCCAATCACCAACAAATGTGTTTTTTCCACCGCTCATCTCCTCACCCGTAATTTGAAGGCTTTCTTTCCTCGATTCACCGCTGTGTCGTCAAAAGTGAACTCGTTCTCGCGGATGATGGCCCTGCTGTCCTTGTCTCCGGTGTAGGTGACGACATAGAAGTCGGGAGCCCACATCTCAAACTCCCTCTCCCAGTTAATGATTGTGGAGAGCGGTGCGCTCACCAGGAATGGCCCTTTAGTGTGACCCTGGTGAAAGGAATAAACCCAGTGATAAGGAAGAACGGACAGAGAGAAACAGGATGGGAGGGAGAAAATTGTGTGAAATTCAAGAGTTTATTCGTCATTTAACATAGACTTTTTTGACCTGACCCACACAGACCTCTTTAAACAGTGAGTAGAGGAAGACAATAGTCTGGATGGTCTTGCCCAAGCCCATTTCGTCAGCCAGGATGGTGTCGGTGCCCTGAGCCCAGGAGAAGCGCAGCCAGTTCAGCCCCTCCAGCTGGTAGAGGTGCAGCGTCCCTCCTGTCTCTGTCACGAAGTCTGGCTGCTCTTCATACTTGATTGTGGGCTGAAAGAAGAGAGATATGCAGAGAAGTGGTGAGAAAAGATAGAAAGAAGGGTGGTCCTGCATGCCCCAAAAGGACTTTGTGCTAGAAAGCAGATTTGACAAAATAATAACATCAGCCGTGTGTTTCTGTATTTGGTTGAGTTGTGAGTATTTGGGGTGTGTTTCTGTATTTGGTTGAGTTGTGAGTATTTGGGGTGTGTTTCTGTATTTGGTTGAGTTGTGAGTATTTGGGGTGTGTTTCTGTATTTGGTTGAGTTGTGAGTATTTGCGGTGTGTTTCTGTATTTGGTTGAGTTGTGAGTATTTGCGGTGTGTTTCTGTATTTGGTTGAGTCGTGAGTATTTGCGGTGTGTTTCTGTATTTGGTTGAGTCGTGAGTATTTGGGGTGTGTTTCTGTATTTGGTTGAGTTGTGAGTATTTGCGGTGTGTTTCTGTATTTGGTTGAGTTGTGGGTATTTGTGATGTGTTTCTGTATTCGGTTGAGTCGTGAGTATTTGGGGTGTGTTTCTGTATTTGGTTGAGTCGTGAGTATTTGGGGTGTGTTTCTGTATTTGGTTGAGTTGTGAGTATTTGGGGTGTGTTTCTGTATTTGGTAGAGTTGTGAGTATTTGGGGTGTGTTTCTGTATTTGGTTGAGTTGTGAGTATTTGGGGTGTGTTTCTGTATTTGGTTGAGTCGTGAGTATTTGGGGTGTGTTTCTGTATTCGGTTGAGTTGTGAGTATTTGCGGCGTGTTTCTGTATTTGGTTGAGTCGTGAGTATTTGGGGTGTGTTTCTGTATTTGGTTGAGTTGTGAGGATTTGCGGTGTGTTTCTGTATTTGGTTGAGTCGTGAGTATTTGGGGTGTGTTTCTGTATTTAGTTGTGAGTATTTGTGGTGTGTTTCTGTATTTGGTTGAGTTGAGAGTATTTGCGGTGTGTTTCTGTATTTGGTTGAGTTGAGAGTATTTGGGGTGTGTTTCTATGTTCGGTTGAGTTGTGAGTATTTGAGGCGGGTTTCTTTAATTGGTGTAGTTTAGAGTATTTGCAGTGTGTTTCTGTATTTGTTGTATTGTATGTGTTTCTGACACTAACATCATTAACAGGCGTGCTTGGAGCTTCATCATTCTCCTCTCTCCTCCTCATCCTCCTTGGCTTCTCTGGGTCTTCCTTCATCACTTCCTCTCTGTGAGGAAAAAATAGAACACTGCTTGTTCCATATTCAAAATATAATAAACAAAATTTTAAAAAATGATTTAAATGAGGTTACAATGCAGATGTAGGACATTAAAAGCAAACAAGTCCATCTTTATAGTGAATAAGGATCATCCACATTTTACTAAAATTCTGAATTTGTGTTCCACTGAAGTGCAAGCATGAGAAATAAGTTGCAGGCTGCAGTTCATTTAACGGCCACCGGAGTCGGTTTCTGAATTCTACATATAGCCCCTTTAAATAACAGACTTTTAATTTCTGCGTAAACTATCCAATGAAAAATCAAACCCTTGTGACAGTTTGCTCAAACATCTATGTTTGACTGCACCTGTGTCTCCAGTACGCCGTTTTGTGTCCACTAAACTCCGGGATGTCCAGCTCATCTCTCTCCCAGGTGCACTGGTCATAGGTCAGATCTCTCCATTTAACCAGGTAGTGGTAGTTGCTCTTTTTATCGATGCTGTGCACACACACATACACACACACTTTAATCGTCTGACAGTACAAAGTATTGGCATATACAGTATAATATAGTAGTTTGACACAAAAATCACACACCTATGATTGATTATCCTGTGAACAATCATCCATTCTGGCTTGATGCCATATCGATAGTACTTCTCTTCCAGAATGGCATATTGAGGGTCTTTGGCCCTCCGCTTTTCACTCTTCCCAGAATCCTCCTCTCCCCCAGAGCCGTAGTCCAGACTAGGCGGCTCGTCCATATCCGTTTTCCTCTGGTAGTTGCGGAACATCACAGAGTGGAAGATCTCGAGCTGAGGATGGACAGATGGATAAGAGAAAATCTGTACATCGCATAAAAGTTATCTCTGTCTCACACACACTTCTGTCTCACTCTCACACCTGTAGCTCTGTGATCCAGGTGCAGTGCCAGTACGACTGTCCCGTTAGCTTCACAAAGAACTCTCTCTCTGGACGACCCTTCATGGGCGGAGGGGGCGGGGCATCGGGGGGCGCGTCTGGGGGTGGAGGGACAGGAACTGGGGGTGGGGGATCACCCCATCGCCAGTGCAGAATCTTTTGCACTCGCCCTTTGATTGGTGGACACTGAAAAACAGACAACAGAAGTTAACAGCCGATTGTGTTACAAATTTCTGATTGACTGAATTTGTGATGTTTTAAATATAAATTAAAATCACAAGCTTGTCTTCCTTCCCTTAGTATAAGTTAAACTCAATAACCTAATAAATGCCTCTATCCACAGCACAAATTAACCACAATAATCAATATCTATCTATTTTAAGCACAATTCAACTCAGCTAAACACATCTCAGTTAACACACCTCTGTTTAAGTATTTACTTCTCTTTGTATACTGTTATTGTACGTATTAAGAATACATAAAATGCTAGATTTATATACTGTGTCAAAGCTGAATTTTCAGTATCATTACTTTAGCCTTCAGTGTCACATGAACCTTCAGAAATCAGTTATTATCTAATATGCTCAAGAAACTTTTTTATTATTATCATTCATTTTGTTGCTGAATATTTCTGTGGAAACTAAGACATTTTTCATCAGGATTCTTTGATTAAAAGAAAGTTCATAAATAAAAGTATAAACATTTTTGTACTGACTTCATATATATTTCACATAAACTAACAAAATTACAGCTTAAAAATGACAAAAATATTCTGTTCACGAGAGATATTTACCTTGAATTTCTTTCTTTTCTTCACACATCACATGTCTCATATTTCATCTCAAGCATGCTCTTCACTGACACTGTTGTCTCCATGGTAAGCAAGTATAATAACTTTTGGAAAAAACTTAATTAGGAGTCTTAAAATAGTTTGTTGTGGTGTCTCAACAACTACGGGACATCCCGTAGTAAGTCATTTTTCCACATTAAACAATGAAAGGGTTAACTGCCACAGTTTTAGTTCATAGTTTAAGGTTTAATGTTTGGGTCAGAGAAAAAAACTGCATAAAGAGCAACAAAAAAATCAGCATACTATATCAATGATGAAGTTATTATAAAAAGTTTTCAAGACAATTTCAATACAACAAAAAGAAGTATTTATTAAGCCATTGGAGATAAAATTGCCAGTCGTTGAAGAACCACGTGTGTAGTGGCATTACTCACAGTGCAGCGTGGACAGAGCCACTCTCCGTTGGGGATCTCGGGCAGTGGGGGGTTCAGGCAGTGGATGTGATAGGACGACGGGCAGGAGTCACAGCACAGCAGCTCTCCTCCATCTTTACACACGCGACAGAACTCCATGTGATCATCCTCCTCTTCCTCTCCTCCCAGCCCTGCCTCCACATCCCGGACATCGTCACACTCCTCTTCAAAGTCCTCAAAGTCTTCTTCCTTTGCTTCCCACTGGATCCCTTCTTTCTCCTGAAAGATGTAGAATTTGATTACAACCCTAGTGAGCAAAATCTACACCAAAATGTATTTATGTAAATACATTTATTTCATACTAAGTATGCAACAAATACATTAAAATATTTACTGGCATATCGCTTGAGACTTACTGATATAAAGATTATAATTAACCCTCTGATGGTCCTCGGTCAATAATTTTCTGTTTTGAATTATTAAAAATCACAGCTTCATCGGAAGGTTATGATACTTGGTGACTTTTTTGGCATTTGGTATGTGAATACAAAATAAATTGAGGTCATGATCCGAGCATGCTAAGTGGTCGTAAAAAAAATAGTCACACTCATGGTCTTCGGTCAGAAATGACCGACCCATAGGAAATGAATGGGAAATTTACAAAAAAAACTAAAATTTACAGAATTTTTGTTTGTACAATCTACAAATCGGCCACGATTCTTAAAAGAAGTATACTGCAGTAAAGGGGTGACACTCTACAACATCAAGAGTGCAAAAAATGTACACACACACATACAAACACACTTTTATACACATACACACCAATAAATTCAGACTACAAAAAATCTGTTTTGAATTATTAAAAATCACAGCTTCATCAGAATGTTACAAAACTTGGTGACATTTCTGGCATTATGTATGTGAAAACACAAAAAAAAATTAGTTCATGATCCGAGAATGCTAAGTGGTCGTAAAAAAATTAGTGGTGATTTTGGTCTTTGGTCAAAAATGACCCCCATAGGAAATGAATGGGAAATTGACAAAAACACAAAATTTCACATTTTTTTATTTATTTTTTTACAAATTTTTTTTAATAAGAAATAGTTTTTGAGATTGTTTCAATTATATATTCAAATCCACCAAAAAAAAAAAAATTGTTCATAAACAGCTGGGGAATTCACATGCCTCTCCATTGAGAGCTGTACATGCCATCTAGTGGTTACACCATGATTCTACACTTTTTCTCTATACTGTAACCAGAAGGTGCTAATTTTCTTAAAAAAAAAAAATTTTCTGAAGGCCTAGACTCTATATTAAACAAAAATACTGCATTGATACTTTTTATATATATATATATATATATATATATATATATATATATATATATATATTTACATAGAAAAAATAGACCATAAAAACATCAAACATCAAATTGTCTCAAAATACTAAATTGAAAAGAATAAATATTATAGAACAAAAATAAATTGCATTGGTTTTACTGGGATGGAAGAAGTTTCATTTTTAGGCCTCCGGTCACTTCTGACCGGGAAGGCCCAGGACGTGACTCATAAAGGAAGACCATCAGAGGGTTAAACTATACTTTACTTTGCACATGTCTTAATATTAAGACTAAAATGTCTTTTAATATCTATATAAGTAAGGCTAGTATGATCTCTGTATAATACCAGTCTTTAAATGCTGCTCTCTAAAAAGTGTACTTAAAGTATACTTGCAATAGTTCCACTTTAGCACCATCAAATATTTCTTTAGATGAACCTCAGCACTATTTTTGGATAAAGTGCATTTAGTACAAAATTAGGATACCAAAAGTACAATTGTAGGGGATTTATATTAAGTACATAAGTAAATGTATTTGTAGTGTACTACAGAGAGGAATAACAAACTAATCATACTGTATATGATGAAGGCTTGTTGATGATCTGCTCTTATAGAAATGTGGGAGATATATCAGACGATGTCCTTCAGTTTGAAATGGATGTGTGATTCTGTAGGTTTGGGTTGATGTGACTCACACAGTGAGGGCAGCTCCACTTGCCCTCGGGCGCTTTCTCCAGCTCAGGCTCGAGGCACACCAGGTGGTACGCTCGAGGACAGGTATCACACAGGATGATCTCTCCCCCCTGCTGACACACCTCGCAGTAGTCCTGATGATCAGTCTCATAGCCATCGCCATCCTCATCACCCAGCACTGAGAAAGAAAGAGAGCGATACGAGCATAAGCAAGCATAATGTCTACTTTCAATTTTTAGCCATTATCGGTGTGAATCCAAACCACAATGGGTGATTATCATTGTTTACTTACCCACAATTCTATGGTAATGAACTAAGAGACCTATATTGAGACTGGGGGGGAGGGGAGTGCGATATGATGAAAATCTTATTTCATGATATAACAAATTTTATTTCACAATACTAGTTATATATCATGCGTCAGTCAGCATGAGTACGCCACTTTTTCTCATGCACGTCCCAGTCTTTATTTTTTTCATTCACGCATATTTCTTTATCACTCTAACGTGTGAATAACTTTAAAGGAGTAGTTCACTTTTAAAAACAAATTTTGCTGATAATTTACTCACCCCAATGTCAACCAAGATATCCATGTCATTCTTTCTTCAGTCGAAAAGAAATTAAGGTTTTTGATGAAAACATTTCAGGATTTTCTCCATATAATGGACTTCAATGGGGACCAAACGGTTCAAGGTCCAAAAGACAGTTTCAGTACAAACTGTTCAAAGGGCTTTAAACAACACCAGATGATGAATAAGGGTCTTATCAAGCGAAATTAGCCGTCATTTCAAAATTAAAATTAAGTTTTATAAGCACAAATACTCACCTTGCTCTGTTCTGTGACGAGCGTTCATGACTCTCCTGTTAAAACTCGTTGATCAAAATGAACAAATCTTTTTTCGAGTCATGACTCGAAGGGTCCTTGATAAGACCCTTATTCATCGTATGGTGTCGTTTAAAGCCCTTTGAAGCTGCACTGAAACTCTCATTTGGACCTTGAACCGTTTGGTTCCCATTGAAGTCCATTATATGGAGAAAAATCCTGGAATGTTTTCATCAAAAACCTTAATTTCTTTTCGACTGAAGAAAGAAAGACGTGGATATCTTGAATGACATGGGGGTGAGTAAATTATCAGCAAAAGTTTTTTTTAAAAGTGAACTTCTAGTACTGTGCTGCGTGGATAAATTTACATACTGCAACATACAGCAAAAATTTTAATTACAGTGAAATATTTGTAATAATTTTGGGGCACAAGGATGAGGAATGATTATAATTTGTATGAAAAGCAACAACAAAACATAAGGATTTTTTTCTTTTTCATTTATTTATTAATTCAGAGAGTTAAACAGACGCATTGTTTTTAAAGACAGATCCAATACAAAGATGGGGGGGTTTGGAGAAGAGACTCACCCTTTTTCTTCTTCTTCGCCGGACGACCCCTTTTGTTCTTCTTGACCCTTCCCGAGCTGTCAGATCGGACCGAAGAGCTATGAACGCTGGAGTTCTCCTGCTCAGAGTCGTCCTCATCCACCTCCTCACTCTGCATTACACACACAATCAAAAACAAGCACTGCACCCAACACACATTCTCACTCAACGCCTGCGATATGTTATGGCGCCGTTTTATACATAAACAATATTTATATTTAATATTTATATATAAACAATATGAATGTAAGCCAGAGGAGAACTGGCCCCCGACTGAGCCTGGGTTCTCCCAAGGTTTTTTCTCCATCCAATCTGATGGAGTTTTGGTTCCTTGCTTTTGGCTTGCTTAGTTGGGGTTATTTAATATTTAATATTTAACAATATTATTGATCTGTGTTGTACTACTTTCATGTTATCACTGTGAAGCTGCTTTGATACAATCTGTATTGTGAAAAGCGCTATATAAATAAATGTGACTTGACTTGACATTCACAGGGATATGCATTGCACACAAACTCTCACCGAACTGCTCTTCTTCCTCTTGTTACCAAGTGGTCCCAGTTTAATGCGCAGAGGGGCCATTTTCTTGGGTTTTGGCTTCTTCTTGTCTGAGACACGAGGACTCTTACTGCGTTTCTTGTAGCCAGGGCCTGCCGATAACCAATCAATGGGCAATATTTCAAATTAGATAGCATTTTGTCTGGATAAAAAAAAAAGAATACGCTAAAAAACAAAAAAAATATGTATTTTTATAAGGTGCAGTATAAAAGAGTAATATTAATTTGCTATAAAATCTGCAATTAAATTAAATGTTAAATATTAAATCAGTGTTTTATAAGTGCCTCTATTATGCTTTTTTTAATATTACCTTTCATGCAGTGTAATATAGATGTTTGTAAACGTAAAAGGCCTGCAAAGTTTTAAAGATCAAAGTGCACGAAAAATAAAGTTATCGTCTCCTAAAATAATTGATTCTGAACTGATAAAATGAGTCGTCAGTAATTCCAGTCTCACTTCCTGTTACAAACCTACGTAACAATGTGACACATTTGCATAATGCCAGTCTATGGTGTTCATTGGCTGTCCGTGAACAACATCGACTTTGACCCTTTAACACTGTAGTTGTAGCTGAGACTGGAAGAGTTTGGCTCGTGTTGTTCATGTCGAGAAGACGCTGTTTTCAACAATTGATTCGGAAAAAATGACACCATCGTTACTGTTCGTATGAATACAAGTGCTATGGAAGCCTTCAGAGCTGAAATTCAGATATGGTAATGGATGTTTGGTTTCCAACACGCGCAGTAAGCGGTCAACCAATCACAACAGACTGGACTGTCTGACCAATCAGGCTTTCAGAAAGGACGGGTTTAGAAAAACTGAATCTTTGAGAAATGAGGAGATGTGCAATGAGAAAATTAAACATTTTTTTGACCTTGAATGCATGAAAATCAATTGTAGGAGACCTCTATAACAAAATTAGGAACCTTTAAATTAGAATATTAGGGGCACTTTAAAAGGATAGTTCACATTGAAATTAATTTTTGGTATGTTTTATCTTACCTCAAGGGCATCCAAGATGTAGGTGTCTTTGTTTCCACAGTATTTTCAATTTTGACATTTTTCAGTCAAACCGTTGTTGTCTATCAGTCATATAATGGAGGTCTATGGTCACCACCTCAAAGAGCATGTACAGAGAAGTCCAAATTAAACATGATTTAATGACTCGTAAATGTAAGTACACACTGATGGCCTAAGACACGAAATGAGCGGTTTGTGTGAGAAAACTAACGGTATTTATATTGTTTTTACCTCTTGTAACCACAGCCATGACAAAATGATCTGACGGCACGGGTGCTTCGATCTGCGCATGTGCCGGAAGTGATCGCTTGCACGCCTACGTCACTCTTTGTTTATACAGAGATTTCGGAAGTTTTACCTTTCACTAAACATATTTAGATATACGGGAAACCACAATGGAAGACGATTTCGGTATATCTAAATATGTTTAGTAAAAGGTAAAACTTCCGAAATCCCTGTGTAAATATTGAGTGACGGCACACACAAGCGATCACTTCCGGCGTAACATTGAACTGATTCAGTTCGGTTCAGTTGGACATTGCACAACTGATTCAGATCACTTGGATTACACAAGGTAAAAACGATATAAATACTGTTCGTTTTCTCACAAAAAAACGTTTCGTTTCGTGTCTTAGGCCATCAATGTGTACATACATTTACGAGTCATTAAATCATGTTCAATTTTGACTTCTCTGTGCATGCTCTTTGAGGTGGTGACCATAGACCTCCATTATATGACTGACAGACAACAACGGTTTGACTGAAAAATGTCAAAATTGAAAATACTTTGGAAACAAAGACACCTACATCTTGGATGCCCTTGAGGTAAGCTAAAACATATCAAAAATTAATTTCAAAGTGAACTATCCCTTTAAATTAGCATAATAGGGGCACTTTAAGTGGCTGCTGAGATGACGATGAACGTTAAATAGACGTTTTATAATTTTTAAGACATTGCTATCAATCCTCCAAACCAGAAATTTTTAATGCTGTGTGTTTACATTACCAAAACCTGTACTGAAACCAATAAAGCCCTTACCTTTGCCCTCTTTGGTCTTGGCCTTGCGAAGTGGTGGTGGCTGCGGTGGGGGTTCAGGTGAGGCTGATGCTGCCGAGACCTGCTCAGCAACGGCTAACGCGGCGGCGGCGGCTACGGCAGCGACGGCTGCGGCCGAGCCTTTGAACGGATTATTGGAGCTGAACTCACGCCATTTGGCCCCCAGAATGGTCATCATCTTGGACATGGGGATTTTAGGGTTCTTCTTAGCAATCATGGGTCTGCAGACGATATAATATGTTTAATACAGAAATGTTGCTGCAGAGGAACTGCAATGTGTGAAAGCGCTGGTTCAAGTCAGTACCTCATGAACTGGCTGAAGGCCTTGTAGTTGGTTAGCGTGCGGTAATCTTCTTCCGTGAATGTGTGATCGACATCTTCAAGCCCCCACTCTCTAGCCAGCTGGGCTGATGTTTTCATCTCCACCGGCTGGAAGAGAGGCTTCATCATATGGCTGTTGCAGTGTGGATGGGTAATAAACATCTGGAAACATCTGGACTAGCTGGATCAGTAATTATGTGTGTACAGCGGCCATGCAACAGTTAGAAACACATGTCACAGTTTGTGCGTGTCATTCTTTCATAATTTCTGGATGCAAGTGCGAGAATGACCTCTGATGATGTGCTTGCATAAGGCCGTGTGTCCACCAAAGCGTTTTTCCACGCACCTGGCGTATGTTTTCAATTGTTTTCAATGGGAGCGCTGCGTTTTTTAAACGCCATGAGCGTGACGAGTCGCTGAGTGTTTTATTCAAGCTGAAGCGCCGAGCGCCTGGCGTTTTATAGTGGTCGCCGAGAGTTGAAAAATGTTCAACTTTGGATAAAACGCAGCGCTCATCGCTGTCACTTTTTACCCAGCCGTCCAATCACAGTGGAGGAGGGGCGGGACTAAACCACACTGACCAACTGTCACAACATTCAAACTGTGCTGCGGATATTCTGTATCATAGCAACGAAACGTCTCAACGGAAAAAACGCCACTCTCAAGCGCCCAAAACACGGTGTCTTCAGCAGACCGTCTAGCGTTTTCAGCTGGCTAAAAACGCTTTGGTGGATACGCGCCTTGCGTATGTTTTCAATTGTTTTCAATGAGAGTGATGCGTTTTTTAAACGCCATGAGCGTGACGAGTCGCTGAGCGTCTTTTTTCACGCTGAAACGCCGAGCGGCCGGCGTTTTTTACTGGTCGCCGAGAGTTGAAAAATGTTCAACTTTGGATATAACGCAGCGCTCATCACTGTCACTTTTTACCCAGCCGTCCAATCACAGTGGAGGAGGGGCGGGACTAATACCACAACCACCAACTGTCACAACATTCAAACTGCTGCGGATATTCTGTATCATCGCAACGAAACGTCTCAACGGAAAAAGCGGTGCGCTGCCAAAACGCTCTCAAGCGCCCAAAGCACGGCGTCTTCAGCAGAGCGTCTAGCGTTTTCAGCTGGCTAAAAACGCTTTGGTGGACACACGGCCTAAGTTTTTGTGAATGTGTGAAGTTGCAAACACCTTATATTGAGGCAAATTTCTTAGATATACAGCACTAACACCAGCTCTGCAGATGAAAGCCATTCATATGCCGATACTAACCGCTATCTAATGTTCAACTTGGTAAAATCAAGGGAATTCATCATGGGCTTGAATTCTTTTGACCTCTGTTGTTTTGTAGTAGTTGGTGTTTGTGTTTTGTAGGAAATCAGTGTTAAGATGATTAGTTTTCCTCTGGTGAACTTAGATCCTGTGGAATTTCAGGTTCTCTCCATACAAATGCAAATACTTTGAATAATTATGTAAAATATGATACTTTAATCCTAGATCTGGATTAAAGTGTTCTTGCAACTAGGTAACTTTACTTTATTAAAGGGGTCATGGCGTGGATTTTTATTTTATTTTAATGTTACTTGACTTATACTTATAATGTTAATAAAGTTTATTTTGCAAAATAAATAAACTATATATATTATGTTTAACCCTCATTTTGAGCCTCTGTCTGGAATGATCAGTTTTTAAGGCGCGGCTCCTTTAAGGCTCATCAGTAAACGGCCACTGTTATGATTGGCTAACGTCACTGCACCGTATCAACGCCCACTTGCTATTGCACATGAGTTAGTGTTTTGAAAACATTATCCATATAAAACCGTCATTTACAGACAAAGCATTATAAAATCACTAGCCTCTGAGCCTCGTTTACTAAATAAAATGCTCCGAACAAACATATAATCCTCTGACGTGATCAGTAAAATAATTCAACCACTTGTTTCTGATGCTGGGATCCTTCTTAAGTCTCTACAGAGACACAAACAAGCGGTTTAAACTGGTTAAAGTACAAAGCGAAAGTTCTTCGTCCATTAGTCAAGTTGTCAACAGACTCAAGTGTGTGGAGTTCATCAGAAACTGAACACACATCTGTAAACTGTATCAGTGTAGACAGCGTCAGGGATTATAATGGGTTTTATGTTTTTAACGTGACGCTCACATCCAGTCAGCCATTAAGCGACCGAACGCCAGTAAGCGGAGCCTATGAGCAGATGATGAACTATTCCTCGATCTCTTGCTCTGGAGGCAGTCATATGCAAATGTATTTGCCCGTGTGACGTCACAGATCCCGCAATATCAAAATGAGCTGTTTTCTACATTAAATAAGTGCTTTGTTTATAATGATGAGGAGGTTTTAAGTTAAGAAACTTGCAGGATGTTTTAACGGTATACAGACCTATTATATGTCAAAAGATCAAAGGAAATTAGATTTTTCATGCCATGACCCCTTTAAGTTCATTAAGACTTAAAGGGATAGTTCACTTTGAAATGTATTTTAATATGTTTTATCTTACCTCAAGGGCATCCAAGATGTCTTTGTTTCCGCAGTATTTTAAATTTTTATATTTTTAGGTCAAACCGTTCTTGTCTGTCAGTCATATAATGGAGGTCTATGGTCACCACCTCAAAGGGCATGCACAGAGAAGTCCAAATTAAAACATGATTTAATGACTCGTAAATGTAAGTACACATTGATGGCCTAAGACACGAAACGAGCGGTTTGTGTGCGAAAACGAACAGTATTTATATCGTTTTTACCTCTTGTAACCACAGCCATGTCCAAGTGTTCTGAAGGCGCGGGCGCTTTGGTCTGCGCAAGCACCAGAAAGCGTCGAAAGTGATCTCTTGCGCAGTTGCAAAAAAAAAAAAAATCAACGTTGTCTGTTGATATATATCGAAATCGTCTTCCATTGCAATTTCCGGTATATCTAAATATGTTTAGATCTTCACAGTGAAGGGTAGGTGGTGACCATAGACCTCCATTATATGACTGACAGACAAGAACGGTTTGACCTAAAAATATCAAAATTGAAAATACTGCGGAAACAAAGACACCTACATCTTGGATGCCCTTGAGGTGAGCTAAAACATATCAAAAATACATTTTAAAGTGAACTATCCCTTTAATTTATAAATAAAGTACGTACACAGAAAAACAAATTCCATTCCTACTCAATTTTACTTGAGCCAAACAAGTACGTTTACTTTTTTCAGCTTTCATTCTCTTAGTCGAGTAAACTCAACCAATTTTACATTTTATAATGAGCGGATTATGTTTGGATACAGAGGAGAATAAGGAAAAACAAAACCTGTAACAGCAAAGATAACATGTGACTCAAAGATAAGCATGCAGAGCAAGAAAAGACAGAGCGCTAATGGATAACCTTTGCGGTCTCTTCATGTGTGCTGTCTTCATCCTCTTTCTTCTTTTTCTTGGTTTTCTTCTCTTTTTTATCCTTGTGTTTCTTCTTCTTTTTCTTCTCCCCTCCGTAATCGCTGGCAGCACTGTCAGAATTCATGGCATAGTCCGGTTCGGAGTCTCTCTCGATGTCACTGTCCTGAAAGAGGCAGAGAAAGTAAGATCAACCTTAAGAACATACATCATTGGAGCTGTCAATATACTGCATTCATTTAATACACTTTATAAAACGGCTAGTTAAAATATCTAAATATTCTGATTCAGTTTTGTTTTTTAACTGTCCGCGAAAGGGACAAAAAGTTACATAGTGTACCTTTAAATGATTCTCTCATCCGCCACTTTGCATTATCTCCATTCAAGGGGCTTTTTCAGAGATTTATAAATAAATTTATATATATATATTGATATACTATATATGATTTATTATAGGGTTCATAAGGGCTAATTAATCAGCATATCATGTAATTTGCCTTAAATTTATAATTTGATTATAAATCAATTAATGGCTTGCAGACTAAAGGTTTAATGAAAAATGCATTTGAACATGAAGACAGAAAAACACATCAACCACATACTATTTTTTTGCGCTTGCGCACTTTGGTCATCTTCCCCTCCTTGTCTTTCTTCTTCGTCTCTTTCTTTTTCTTAGGGCCTCGTTTCTTTTTCCCCAGGTTGTCCCTGTCTGACGTCTCGCCAATGTCGTCTCCATCATCTAAGCGAGAGAGAGACGCAGGGAAATGAGGGAACATGGGAGGACTGATGAAATTAAAGTGACCATAATTCTTTGCAAACCCTCTGAGGTAGCCTTCAAATCATTTCCCACTTCAATTATTGAACAACACGAGCGGCGCAGAGACCGAGACTGTCACATAGGAAATAAGTCATTCCACTTATGACTTGAACTAAGCTGTAGTATTTAATGAATTAATCTCACAAACATAATTATCTACATGACCTAATTATGACAGCCAGCTCGCATGGAAAGCTATTTACAGAGTGAATTTTAAGATGATGATAAATATTGTATGCCGCACTCTCCATAAGATGAAAATTTCAGGTCACTGCATGAGCAGAATAAATTACTCTAAAGCCACCATGAAATCAAAATTGACAATTCTTGTTTTTTTAGGAATACACAGTACTTATTTTAACAGATTTATCCATGCACATCATTTTTTTTATTTACGTGCCCTCATAATCTTTCATCAAAATAACACAACCTGTCACTTTACCAACCACAACCATCAAACTCAAAACTCTCTCAGGATGTGTTTGTGTTGTCAGTTAACAGAAAATGTGCTTCATGAGGAAACATCAAAAGTGGTTAATGTTATATTCCAAATAAGGTCCCTGTATTATGCTTCCATAAAAGGTACTTTTACACACAGAAGGGGCAAAGTGGAGTTAAACAGCTGCAGTCATGTGACAATTTACAGCAGCCATGTAAAAACGTTTCATTTGAAGCTTAGCCCATTTAAATTCAAAAACATTTTGGACATAATATTACCAAGCTCAAAATAATTTAACATGCCTACCTGACGACATAGTTTAGGCTACATCAACAAAGGAGCTTTTTTTTTAAGGGTAGACTACTTACGTTAAAAAGTAACGTTACACCAACTCACTTTTTAGTTTTACACTGCATTATACAGCTTGTTTTAGTAAATGTAGCACCGTATCATCATATCATGTCTGGCTAACAGCAGATAGCGTAGAAGTATCGCCATTGCGCTGCGATAAATGAGTTAGGTTTAATAGTGTCTTTGTTGCTGGGGCGCGCGCGCGCGGGCAGAGCCCTTACCCCCAGCCAGAGGCGGCAGAAACACACACTCGAGGCCCGGGGATTGAAAGGCCGTGAGCTGAGCTGATGCTCCCCTCTTCGTGAACTCCTGCACCTGGAGTGAGAGACCACCAGATGAACCGCACATGAAGGTCGCGGGGGCGAGACAGGACGCGCGTGCTGCTGCTGACTGACTCACTCACGCGCACCGTGGGAATGCGCGAGACACACACTTACACGAGGCCCCACATATAAAAGTTAGAATTAACTAAACAAGTTATTTTAAAGAAAAATAGTATTCCTATGCCAGTCATTATTTAAGATAGTATAAGATTAATCGACTGAATAGTGGAGCTTTTGACTCATCACTGTCTATCTCTGTTGATGTCATCATACACGCTGTAATATAGCGGTTTATTGACATGGTCACACTCAAACAGCCTGAGGGATGATGACAGAGGACAGACTGTCATGACATTTTGCAAAGTGAAAGCAAAGCAGATCTCTGAAAGAGGCGGCAGTGGGTCGGGTCAAGTTTATTTACATTGTCACAATCAAAGCGGTAACAGTTAGTCTCTGACCCGCATTTAGATCAATGCATTGGCTTGTTATTCTGTATCTGCTCATGTAAAAATCCGCAACCTTCGGGGTACAAACAAAACAACAAATGGTCGAGAATGGCAGCTTAATGATCCTTTGTCAGATCGCCGCGGGAGATGAAAAAGCACCATCATATGACAAGACCTGATGAATGACACAGACGGGACAGAGAGAGGGGGGATCGGTCAACTTTAACCAAACTCTATGCAACTCTTTGCCGAAATGCACGCGGATAAATAAAGCATGCACAATTCCTAACAGCCTCAGAGCATCCATGATGAAGCATGCAGTCGCGCAGATGTCGCAGTTTGAGGGTGATTCGCGTTTGTTTCGATGTGTTTTCGTGCCCCGCGCGCGCGGACTGTACGGTACCTGGCGCGGCTCTTGCTGCAGTTTCTCGAGGCGCCGCCGGCGAGTTTATGTCGCTTGCGTTCTCGTCCAGGTCTCCGTCGTCTTCTTCTTCTTCATCAAAATCTCCTCCCTCGGAATTAACCGCCGTGCCCTCATCTTCCTCACAAGAACGGAGAAGAGAGGACATTATATTCCCGCTGGTGACCCCGTTCCGCGAGATCCAAAAGTGTATTCCGTCCGAATTATGATATTTATTTAATATTCAAATGGACACACAAAAAGTGGGGGGCGTTTTGGAATATTTTACACTACAAGGCAGAGAAACAAAGATGGCCGCCCTTATATTTATTTTTTAACAACCCCCCCACCCCACCTCCCCCCCCAATAAGAAAAATCCCCTTACATAAAAATGGCTGACTATATTATTTCAGAACGCCCCCCCTCCTCCTCCTCCTCCTTTTTTCTTTCTCTCTTTCTCTCCTGTCTCCCCTCCCTTCTTAAAAATAACTGGAGGGGGGGGGAGGGGGTAGCTGACTGCAACTTGTATTTCAGTTCATTTTTATTGTGTGATCTTTCTCTCTCTCTGCTTCAGACTTGCCTGGTGTGTGTAACTCTGCAAGTGCGTAATAACGCACGCGCGCACTGCCGAGAGCAACACGAATCTAACAAACATGGCCACCTCAATATTCTTTAAAGCCCCCACCTTTGTAAAAACAAATCCACAAAAGAAAAAGGAAAAAATAAAAAGAGCTGGAGCGAAAGGGCTGATGTGAGGTTGGCTCGAGGGGGAGCGCTGCCGCAGCCATGCCCACACTTACATCATGTTGCATTGCTTAAAAATTAACTATTTGAGGGGAGGACAAAACAAAGCAAGTTACCAGAGCTGCAAAAGATAGATTAATTATTAGCAAATGGAAATGCCATAGACTAGATAGATCATTCCACATGTTTAGCTGCTGATTTACACGAATAGTTTGCAAATACACATGTTGCATTCTAAACTCTGACACTTTTCAAGGATGCATGCCACATGCACATTTTTCCTACTTGAAATACCTTCTTTGATTAAACTTGCAGTTCGTACATATATAGTTTCACATTCTAGATCAGCAGTTCTCATCCTTTCTAACACTATTGTCAAAGACACTATTTGACGCCCCAAGATATTTCTGCTATATATATATATATATATATATACATATATACTGTATGTTGCACATAAAAAAAATATAATAATTATATATATATTGAAACTAGTGCCAATATAATTCATTTTATAATAAAAATTTATATAGTTTAAATTTCTAACAACATCTACATTTAATATTATAATTACATTAAATAAAATAATTATAATTTAAATAAAATTGCATAAGCAGTTTAAATCACAATGTTTACATTTTATTATTAATGAATATACATTACTTTTCTCATTTGTGAATAGTTTTTTTTGAATAGTCATTTGTGAATAGTTTTTTTTTTCTCACAAATTGTAATTTCTAGACATTAAAATATTTTACAGCTTGACAATAACTAGTAAAATGTATATCTGTTATAGAAATGTTCACAACTTTTTAAGATTTGACTAATTTGCATGACTTTTCCAGGTCTACAAATCACACTTTCAAAATTCCTTAAATATCCAGGTTTTCTAAGACTGTGGGAACCCCAGTTCTTTAGTAAAAAATGACGACTTTTTGGGGGAATTAATTAAAATAAGAAATATGACATCAGCTCACATCTTGAGCTTTAGCTTTTCAGCTTATTATAAAGTATATGTTGTCTTATTTTAAATCATTTTAACACATCTTTAGGCCCTGGATCCCCTGGTTGAAAACCACTGCTCTAGATGTTCTTTCTTGTGCACAAAGACAAGTAGCAAATGAAACTGCTTGCTTAAAAAACGCACGTTTGCTGCATCACAAAAACGAGTCTCATAAAGTAGTGATTTCATTGATATGTTGGTAGCATGAAAATCAATTCTGTGTACATGCATACATATATAATGCTACTTAATTAGGGTTGTGAGCCCGCTGTGAACTACAATACAGTAGCTGCTGCATTTCCTCCGAGCAATTACCATGGCAACCACCAGACTTTATGGTTCAGGGGTTTATTATGTAGGCTGACATTCATCTTTTTTATTCTGTAGCACAGCGTTTGATTGGATGAAGCCCAGAAAGCTGCAATAAGATAACCATAGACAGAAATCGATAAAGCACTGAACGCATGAATAGTTGATGTGGTGTTCTTGCTCAGATGCCTATAAATTTGCTAGCAGTGGATACAATATTCTAATGAATTATATACCATTGTTCATATTAATGCGAACGTCTTTAGAGTTCAGTGAGGTCGTCGTTAAAATACAGGCATATGGATGGAGAGAAGAGGTTACAGTCTGGGCTTCCGCAGTAAAACTCGTCCTCTTCAGGGATGCCGTTTTCACTCAGGGTCTTGCTCATGTCCAAATTCACACCATTGTGTTTCCAGGTGTAGCTTGACGCATGGGAATTGTAGCGCAGGTATTGCTGTAGAATCTCATCCAAGGTCTCCTCTGAACACACCTGCATAGAAAACAACTGCTTAAAAGAATGATCTGATGATGAAGTGCACTTTTTCTGACACGTTTGTTCAAACACTATATACAATTTTCAACACTTGACGAGCTATAATCCTGGTTATGGGCGTTCCGTTGCCGACAGTCTCTGCCTACGGTTTAACAATAACAACTGACTGGGTCATTTGACCAATCGCCGCAGATCCGCGTCACTCAAAGTAGGTGTTTGGGAAAATGAATCGTCGAACGAATCATTTGGGAGTCGTTGATCAAATCAGTTAAAAATAAATGCATATTATAAGACAAATAAAGTGCTTTTTATCCTTCCATGCACGTTAAACTGTTTTTGGGAACTCCTAAAACAAAAATAGGAACATTTCAAATGCTATGATAGGGGCTCTTTAATATCTAAACTTGGAAAAAAGTTTATACAAATAAATGTGAATTGAATTACGGACTTTTTTCTTGCACTTCCGAGTTTATATCTCACAATTCACTTTTTTTTCAGAATTCCGAGTTTATATCTCATAATTCTGAGGTTATATAAACTCGGAACTATAAAAATTTCAAAAAAGTCTGAATTGTGAGATATAAAATCGGAATTCTGAAAAAAAAGTATGAATTGTGATGTATAAACTCGGGAAAAAAGTCGGAATTGTGAGATATAAACTCGGAATTCTTAAAAAAAATGAATTGTGAGATATAAACTCGGAATTCTAGAAAAAAGTCTGAATTGTGAGATATAAACTCGGAATTCTGAAAAAAGTCGGAATTGTGAGATATAAACTCGGAATTCTGAAAAAAAGTTTGAATTGTGAGATATAAACTTGGAATTCTGAAAAAAAGTTTGAATTGTGAGATATAAACTCGGAATTCTGGAAAAAAAAGTCTGAATTGTGAGATATAAACTCGGAATTCTGGAAAAAAGTCTGAATGGTGAGATATAAACTCGGAATTCTGAAAAAAAGTTTGAATTGTGAGATATAAACTCGGAATTCTGGAAAAAGTCTGAATTATGAGATATAAACTCGGAATTCTGGAAAAAAGACTGAATTGTGAGATATAAACTCGGAATTCTGAAAATAAGTCTGAATTGTGAGATATAAACTTGGAATTCTGAAAAAAGTCTGAATTGTGAGATATAAACTCGGAATTCTGAAAAAAAGTTTGAATTGTGAGATATAAACTTGGAATTCTGAAAAAAAGTTTGAATTGTGAGATATAAACTCGGAATTCTGGAAAAAAAAAAGTCTGAATTGTGAGATATAAACTCGGAATTCTGGAAAAAAAAGTCTGAATTGTGAGATATAAACTCGGAATTCTGAAAAAAAGTTTGAATTGTGAGATATAAACTCGGAATTCTGGAAAAAAGTCTGAATTATGAGATATAAACTCGGAATTCTGGAAAAAAGACTGAATTGTGAGATATAAACTCGGAATTCTGAAAATAAGTCTGAATTGTGAGATATAAACTTGGAATTCTGAAAAAAGTCTGAATTGTGAGATATAAACTCGGAATTCTGAAAAAAAGTTTGAATTGTGAGATATAAACTCGGAATTCTGGAAAAAAGACTGAATTGTGAGATATAAACTCGGAATTCTGAAAATAAGTCTGAATTGTGAGATATAAACTTGGAATTCTGGAAAAAAGTCTGAATGGTGAGATATAAACTCGGAATTCTGAAAAAAAGTTTGAATTGTGAGATATAAACTCGGAATTCTGGAAAAAAGTCTGAATTATGAGATATAAACTCGGAATTCTGGAAAAAAGACTGAATTGTGAGATATAAACTCGGAATTCTGAAAATAAGTCTGAATTGTGAGATATAAACTTGGAATTCTGAAAAAAGTCTGAATTGTGAGATATAAACTCGGAATTCTGGAAAAAAGTCGGAATTGTGAGATATAAACTCAGAATTCTGAAAAATGTCTGAATTGTGAGATATAAACTCGTAATTCTGGAAAAAAGTCTGAATTGTGAGATATAAACTCAGAATTCTGAAAAATGTCTGAATTGTGAGATATAAACTCGGAATTCTGGAAAAAAGTCTGAATTGTGAGATATAAACTCGGAATTCTGAAAAAAAGTCTGAATTGTGAGATATAAACTCGGAATTCTGGAAAAAAGTCTAAATTGTGAGATATAAACTCGGAATTCTGAAAAAAAGTCGGAATTGTGAGATATAAACTCGGAATTCTGAAAAAAGTCGGAATTGTGAGATGTAAACTCGGAATTCTGAAAAAAGTCTGAATGCAGTTTATTTTGCATAATTCAGAGGGGGAAAAAATCAACACTCACAATTCAATTCTGACTTTTTTTCTTGCACTTCTGAGTTTATATCTCTCAGTAAGGAGAGGAAGAAGCATCTGGACTGACTGGCAGATGGTTGTTCAACCCAGAGTTTATATAGCCTGGCTGCAACTGAAGCAAGTAAATAAGCACAGTCAGTCTGAGAGCGCCTGTAATGCCACAGGCTCAACATTAGGTCCATTTCCCTCAAGCTGGAAAGCAATCAGATGCAAAGAGTGGGAGGGAGATTGAGAGGAACTAGAAAGAGAAGAAATCCTGCCCTCCTCAGTTTACTGCAGCACAGTGCAAGTATGCAATATGACATTAGGAATGTAGTCTGTGGAGTAAAAGAGGCATTTTATCAGGAATTCCTGTGGTAAAAATCAAGTTTTAAATGTTGTTTATATGTCTATGTGCTCTTTTTAATATGCTTTAAAGGGGCATTGTGTAATATTTAGGAGGATCTGTTAACAGAAATGCAATATCATATACATAACTATGTTTTCAGTGGTGTATAAAGACCTTACTTAATGAACAATTATGTTTTTTATGATCTTAGGATAAGCCATTTCTAATACATACTACATACACGCGGGTCCCCTACATTGAAATGTGCAGACATGTTTCTACTAGTAGCCCTAAATGGACAAGCACGTTTCATGGAAGTGTAGGTTCAGAAAGTAATTCTTATTGCAGAAAAGCTAGCTAAAGTCAGCATATAAAACACTGACACAATGATGAACAAATAACAATAATATTCGCAATAACATATCGTGTTACTGAATAATTAAATAAACCAAATTTCTTAATTTATCTTTGTAAAGAAACTTCGGCCACTCTCTGACGACATCTTTTCATGTCGGCCACCGTAAATTCTCTTGGTTGCAATTCACAACCTCACCACTAGATGCCGCTAAAAATCACACACTGCACCTTTAAGACAAACCATGTGCAAATTCATCAGTATTATCTCCTTAAAACTGCAGTGAACTAAAGACAGTTTTAAAAATGTGGTTCTCTACATCACAAACTTGTTGTAACCAATCAGTTTCTGGTTCAAAAATGGCTAATGTGTTTGAAATAAACTAACATTTCCACATGCCATTGTGCTAATTTGCATATTGATACAAAATGAAGCAAGTGTAGAGTTACATTCAAGCTATTTTAAAGCATGAAAATTTTTTATTTTCATAGGAAAAAACTTTTAAATACGTCATGATTTTGGTGATCAAATATGATGTTGACTACAGGGGGACTCTTTAAATAATTAATATGCACTTTTTAGGACAAAATCCCGAAATTATTTTTGCAGATGAGTCAGCATTGTGTGTTTGTTGCTACTAAGAGGCTGTAACTCTATACTGTATACTCATATACTGGCCTACCTCCAGCCTCTGCTCCTGGGAGGTCAGAGTGTTGATAATGCGGATCCAGCGAGTTTTGGCAGACAGCAGACCGACCTCATAGCGGTTATCCTTCCACCACGGCTTGCCGAAGTCATTGGCCCAGTCCGTGCGAGGGCAGGGAGGGGGTATGTGTATAAAGCGCCCCCTAGGGGTGTAGTATTTAATGCAGCCAGTCATAAGGTCAACATGGGTAAGAATCTGAAAAGGGAAGACACCACATTGAGAAGAACAATATGCAGTATAATATGTGTGTGTGTGTGTGTGTGTATACATTAAAACTAAAAGTTATTCAGAAACCAGAAATATTTTTTTGATATTTTACTAGTGTGTGCAGGACAATATAGTTCCTTTATGTAAGTGAGGATAGCAAAATAAAGTAATCTGTGACATATTATACCCCAAAATTATTCATACAGTGAAATACCAGTAAAATCTATAAAAGTTTGGGACCAAAAATGAGTCAGACACTTTGACCCGACCATGTTTTGCTTAAGTGTTTTTGCTAATGTGACCTTTTTACATGACAGACTGAAAAAATTAAGCATTGCTTGGTAATTTGTTGACCTAAATTGGTATTATCTAATTACTTAAATGTACTTAAATTTAACAACCTAATTCATTTGTGAGACAGTCTAAAAGAAGTGAAATATCAACTGATATGATAATGGAGTTCTTGTCATACTCTATTAACTAATCTATAGCGAATAAATTTTAGTTTGACTGTATATATCAGTCCCATAATCCCCCTTATAAAAATGTTTTGTCATTCAGAAGATTGAGATGGAGTGACAAAAAGAAATGATTAAAGAAAAGACATTTTTATTGTCGTGTGCTCTCTATAGGAGTTATTTTCTGTACAGTTCTTGTTTTTGCTAGATGACATGAAAATATTATATTTTCATTAACTTTTGTTATTAAATGTTTTTGTGTAGCTTACGTCCTTTGTCTTAGGATCAAACCAGTTACTGATGTCCTTTCCTGCACACTCAATAATAGGCTTCAATAACACATCACCTGCAATATAAGAGAGAGACAGAGAGAGAGAGAGAGAGAGAGAGAGAGAGAGAGAGAGAGAGAGAGAGAGAGAGAGAGAGAGAGAGAGAGAGAGAGAGAGAGAGAGAGAGAGAGAGAGAGAGAGACTTTTTGACATACTGCTTTGAATAAATGGTTAATAAATGCCAAGAATTGTAACGTTAATTTCTTTTCTTTTTTTTTACCTGCTTACCTTTAAACTCCTCCAGAAGCGGCGTCAGATCGTACACTTTGCCAAAATACGACACCCATATATCTTTGACAGTGTTGTGACGGGACACCTCTTTCGGCGTGAAATACTTTGGGCGACGCATTTTAACAAAACTAATATGTTATAGAGATTTACACGGTTTGCACGATTTAGTAGTATTCAGGGATTGCAAACGCTAACTTAGTTGTTATTGCATCGTTGCGAAGCGGCCACGGAAGCGCGCACAAGTCCACTGGTTGCGGTGGTAACCGAGGCACTGAGGAGCGCGTGAGCGTGCAAACCTACGGAAGCCCAGAACCGCAAACAGAAAAAAGTAAGTAACGCTATTTTTCATAGACTGTATCCTCAAGGCAGGTGGAAATGAGTAACTGCATGTTTTGAACATATCTCCTAAAGGCTAATTTTGTCATTGTTTAATAGTAGCCTAGCTTATAGATGAAAGTAAGGCGAACATATTCATACTAAAGGCCAAAAAACGTTTGATTTCAGGGACTTAAGGGTGTGGGGGCGATTTCTGACAGCCACAATTAGTTTGGTAACACTTTATAATAACGTCCAATTAGTTCACTTTAGTTTATGCATTAGCCAGACATCCCACCATGCAGAAACTCATTTCCGGGAGATGGCACACTTCCCCTACAGGCTGCAGCGAGGGGTGTCTCCACTTCCCTGACTTTCAATCCAATAAAGCTATTCATGAATTCATCAAAGAATATAAAATTATCTCTTAGACTTAGATATATCCTCCTTACCGACTAATTAAAAGAAAAAGACACTTGATAAACGAGTCCTCAACATTCTTTTTTTAAATACAGCATATCTTGGGAGTTTTTCATGATTTTGTTTATCTTAAAACAAATGAAAAACAAGCATAAAACATTTGGAAGACCCTTGTCCTTAACATCAGTGAGGTCAAGAAGACATTTTGCTTTGGCATGTCGGCACACACGAACAATCGTAAACCGGCCCAAAACCGCAAATCTTTTAAATAATGGTGATGGCATGTCATAAACCTTCAAATAAAAAAAAATATTATTTTAAGGTTTAGGAGATAAATATACATAAATGTAATAGTGATTGATTAAGTAGATTGACCTTCAACTTGAAATTAGACCGTGCAGGAGTAATTCATCAAGTTTACATAATAGTTTCAAAGCGTTGTTGTGGGAATCGACCTGTTGACAGACAAAAAACCTTGGAAGGCTGCTTCATAGTCTGTCATCTGATTTGTCATTTGCAACAGCTGCAGAATGATCATAAACTTTCTGTCAAGTAACCTTTTAGCAAAGACTTCAGTAAAAAACTATTGTGCAAACTGCTATCAGATCGAAAGTGTGAGGCTATAAAGCAGCCCAAGGGTGGTTTTTATGGGAAACACTTCAGATTATGAAATTGAGAAAGTCATAAGAAAACTAAGGTACTTCTTTTGCCAGAAAAGCGTGCAATACTGCTTTATCTATTTCAAGGCTGCCGGCATGTCAGAGCTGAAACAATAAGAATGCAAATATGACATACTGGTGTCAGAAGTACTTGGCACGGTCTAAAAGAAACCACAACCCTAAATTCTGGAGTGTCATTCAAAGTAAACAAACAAGCAGCAGAAAAAAAAGACAGTATGAGAGAGACAATGGCACATACGTCAAAGAAACCTTCGGGCCGTAATGACTCAGCTGGGTTTAAGACTCCAAGTTCAACTTGACTCCATTTTAAAGTCTTTAAGCAGAGAAAAGCAAACACCAAACTAATGGTGTCCGTCCAATCAAGTAATTTGCTCCTGGAGAAGTCCCAAACAGCCTGTGGATTCAAGTCTCAACAACAACAACAACAAAAATCAAACTCCCCCTTTGATAAGATTCCTCTAAAGTTCAGTTTATAACACAGGTTCTCTAGTCCAAATCATTGTCCGTTTATTCTGCATTAGTTGTACTGGAACTTGAAGTGGAAGTTTCCGTTCTCGAAGGGGTTGAAGCCGAAGGGCCATTCTCTATTTCCTCCTCCTCCACCCTGATGATTCTCAGGGTCCAGAGGGTCCTCGCCCGAATCAAACTTCTGACGCATTTCTGTACGGAAAACAGCAAAGAAGAATGCATATGTTTGAAGGTAAACAAACAATCTTCATACATTTAGCAAAAACAAAAACTGTGAAAGTGCTATTTTTTCCTAATTTTGTTTTGACGGTCTCCTACAACAGGTTTACATGCAAAAGTCACAGAAACAATTTTATTTTCTCACAATATATTTTGCACATCACCTCGAATCTCAAAGATTCTCAAAAGACACGTCCAAAAATTCTCTGATTCTCTGAACGACACGTCCAAAGTCTTCTTTCCGAGAGTTTACTCTGCTCTGATTGGTCAGATGGCCCAGTCTGTTGTGATTGGTTCACTCTAATTGGTCAGATTACCCAGTCTGTTGTGATTGGTTTACTCTGCTCTGATTAGTCAGATGGTCCAGTCTGTCGTGATTGGTCCACTCTGATTGGTCAGATGACCCAGTCTGTTGTGATTGGTCTACTCTGCTCTGATTGGTCAGATTACCCAGTCTGTTGTGATTGGTCTACTCTGCTGATTGGTCAGATGACCCAGTCTGTTGTGATTGGTCTACTCTGCTCTGATTGGTCAGATTACCCAGTCTGTTGTGATTGGTTTACTTTGCTCCGATTAGTCAGATGGTCCAGTCTGTCGTGATTGGTCCACTCTGATTGGTCAGATTACCCAGTCTGTTGTGATTGGTCTACTCTGCTGATTGGTCAGATGACCCAGTCTGTTGTGATTGGTCTACTCTGCTCTGATTGGTCAGATGACCCAGTCTGTTGTGATTGGTCTACTCTGCTCTGATTGGTCAGATTACCCAGTCTGTTGTGATTGGTCTACTCTGCTGATTGGTCAGATTACCCAGTCTGTTGTGATTGGTCTACTCTGCTCTGATTGGTCAGATTACCCAGTCTGTTGTGATTGGTCAACTCTGCTCTGATTGGTCAGATTACCCAGTCTGTCGTGATTGGTTTACTCTGCTCTGATTGGTCAGACGGCCAAGTCTGTTGTGATTGGTCCACTCTGATTGGTCAGATTACCCAGTCTGTTGTGATTGGTCTACTCTGCTCTGATTGGTCAGACGGCCCAGTCTGTTGTGATTGGTCCACTCTGATTGGTCAGATTACCCAGTCTGTTGTGATTGGTCTACTCTGCTCTGATTGGTCAGACGGCCCAGTCTGTTGTGATTAGTCCACTATGATTGGTCAGATTACCCAGTCTGTACTCTGTATTGATTGGTCTACTCTGCTCTGATTGGTCAGATTACCCAGTCTGTACTCTGTATTGATTGGTCTACTCTGCTCTGATTGGTCAGATGGCTCAGTCTGTTGTGACTGGTCTACTCTGCTCTGATTGGTCAGATGGCCCAGTCTGTTGTGATTGGTCTACTCTGCTCTGATTGGTCAAATTGATTGGTCTACCACTTGCAGCGCTTTCTCGACAACCAAACACTTCCAGTCTCAACTACAACTACAGTGTTTGACGGTCAAAGTAGACGTTGTTCACGGCCAACTGCAAATTTGTTACAAACCTACATAGGTTTATAACAGGAAGTGAGACTGGAATTACTAACGACTCATTTCGGCAGTTCAGAATCAATTCAATAACTTTATCTGTTGTGTTAAATAACTTTAACTTTATCTTTGATCTATGCATACTTTTACATTCACAAAAAGCTAGTACACACTGCATGGAAGACAATATTTGAAAAAGCATAATAGTGCCAATAAAACCTGGAAAGAACATTGACAATCATGTGTTTACATGTTTCATTTCGGATTTGCCTTCACTTGGTATTCTCTTACCTGGATCTGTGAGCACTTCCTTTGCTGATGCAATTTCAATAAACCTTTTCTCTGCCTCTTTCTTGTCTGCTTCAGACTGGAAATTATCAGGATGCCACTGCTGAGCCAGCTTTCTGTATGCTTTTATGATTTCCTGTTTGTTGGCACTCCTGAAAACAAGTGAAAAGAAACAAGAATTTGTCTTTTGGCTTACACCTATTACCACCTACTCGTAAATATTACAGTTTGTACATCAAAGCTTATACTTGTTTCAATTGAGAATACTTTATCAACAGCCATTTATGAGCACTGTTTATTCGTATCACACACTAACTGGGTTAGTGCGATGTTGAGGCATGACGCAATGTTCTAACACTACAGCGCTCAAGTTGAAATAAGTCTAATTATTTTTAAAAAAACGGGTTTTTTTCACAAGTCTTCAATTCGCTGACTTGTGTTCTATGTGAGCAGGATTGTGATCGTCAATCGTTACCGTACCTGCTGACCCCCAGGATCTTGTAATAGTCCCTCTTGCGAGAGAGCTTGAGGAGCTTCTGTGCCCGATCGAGACCTTCACGAATCTCTTGGTTGTCTTGATCAAACTCCCGAGCCTCCTGATAATCTTCCACAGCTGAGAATCAGAATTTTCACACATACAAAATGAAAATCCTTACATGGTATTAAAATGTATTTTGGTCGATCCAATCAGCTAATACAGGGTCATGTGATCGAATGCGTTCGAACAGCTACTAAACGTTGAGGATTTTCTGTTAGAACGGTGTCGTGTAAGCGCCCCCAAAGTAAATAATCTTTGCTACAGAAGTGAATCGATCAAAACTAACTTTAGCCAGACAATAACTCTATTACTAGAGCTGCTGTAAACCAAAAACAATTTCGGTCACTGTAATTTCTGATTATCACTGTAAAGTTGATTTGAAACAGTCCATATTGTTAAAAGCGCTATATAAATGAAGGTGACTTGACTAAAAACTGTCTAGTCTCCTCCTACTGACATAATGCGAGTCATTAAATCATGTTTAATTTGGACTTCTCTGTGCATGCTCTTTGAGGTGGTGACCATAGACCTCCATTATATGACTGACAGACAAGAACGGTTTGACCTAAAAATATCAAAATTGAAAATACTGTGGAAACAAAGACACCTACATCCTAGATACCCTTGAGGTAAGCTAAAAAAATATCAAAAATTAATTTCAAAGTGGTGGCCTATAATAAATAAATATAATAAAATATATATAAAATCTAAATTCTACCTTTCTCATATTCCTGCAGAAGGATGTAGGCCTCCGCTCGGTCCCGGAGGATGTGGATATTCTGAGGCTCTCTCTGGTGAGCTTCTGAACAAATGTCTAAGGCTTCCTCGGCTTCCTTCATCTGGAGGAGTCACAAGAGAAAACCACAAGCAATGAGACGAAGGCCAGACACCAAAGCCTGACTTGAACATGGTCTTGCATTATTGACCTCTAATGATGTGAAAGAGCACAGACCACTTAAATAGTAACTAGAAGTTCTTCTAATCCCTTCAAATGTGTAATATAACAGCATAATGACTAAATTACATCCTGTAATGGCACATACTTTGACTAAGCAGAAACAGATCCTCTCCTTTGCTTTATTAATGTAGAACGCAACATTTGGCTCCGTTCGCATCACAGACTCATACTTATCGATGGCTTCCTGATACCTGGCAATCAAGAGCAAAAGACAAAAACAATTAATAAATAGTCAGAATTATGATGATGATGACGTCTGCAAAGTCTGAAAAATGATAGAAAAAAATGAAAATTTATTTTCAAAATGAAAAATCATTTTGATAGAAATGGATGCAATCAATTGATAAAATTTGACATTAAAGACATTTATAGTGTTACACAAGATTTATATTTCAAATAAATAATGTTTTTTTTTTTATCCAGGAGGAAAAAAATAAAAATAAAAATAACGGGTTTCCACAAAGCAATTAGCAAAATAAATGTTTAAAACATTAAAAATTATAATAAAAGAAAGTTTCTTGACCATCAAATCAGCATATTAGAGTGATTTCTGAAGGATCATGTGACACTGAAAATTCAGCTTTACTATTACAGGAATAAATTACATTTAAAAATATGTTAATAATATTTCACAACATTACTGTTTGTGCTGTATATTAAAAAATAATAATAATAATCAAAATCAATCTTACTGTGCATAAGAAACGTACTTTAAAACCATCATAAAGGGTTAAACGGTGGTGTTTGTACAATAAAATAAATCAACACAAAAAGAGTTTAAAATAAAATGTTATACTTTATAATATCTCATATTATACTATAAAGAATCTCAAAAATAAAGGCCATTCTGGAAGAGATGTTTTCAGCACCTCTGTTCTGAGATCAGCTCTTCTGCAGAGTCCAGCTGCTTGCTGAGCTTCTTGACCTGTTTGTAGTGGGCGAAACACTCCTTGTCATCCTGATCCAGCTTCAGACACTCACGGACATGACTGAAAACAGAAACAAAGAGAAAAGACAAAGTGAACAGCAGCAAATGTAAGAGACATCTTTAATTTTAGAATCAGTATTTCTATGGCAACATGCACAGGGTCAGCGTGTGTATTCACGAACACAGGTACCGTAAAACTACCGCTGAATTCAATAACCAAATTCCTAACCAAAGAATGCAGCGTTCCTAAACAAGCCTGACAACTTGACATTTAGCTTGCTGTACATACTTAAGTGAGTCGTGATGCTCGCCTAAACTGTAATGTAGTTGACTGAGTTTGAGGAAGCCTGCTCGGTTGTCCGCACGGAGACGGGTTGCTGGCGTCAGGTCCATGATGGCCTTTCTCGGCTCCCCGAGGCGGACGAAACACTCGGCTCTTAGTTCTCGAGACTCTGGGTCCCATGGAGAGAGCTGGGGAACCAAGAGTAAATGACTACAAGCACAACAAGGCATTCACATGGAGGTTTTGAATCTCCAGAAAACATCTTAAAGGAGTAGTTCACTTTAAAAAAAAAAACTTTTGCTGATAATTTACTCACCCCCATGTCATCCAAGATGTCCATGTCCATGAAAAGAAATTAAGGTTTTTGATGAAAACATTCCAGGATTTTCTCCATATAATGGACTTCCATGGGAACCAAACGGTTCAAGGTCTAAATGACAGTTTCAGTGCAGCTTCAAAGGGCTTTAAACGACACCAGATGATGAATAAGGGTCTTATCAAGAGAAACGATCAGTCATTTCAAATATAAATACAAAAGTTTAAGGCGATCATTTGTGCTTATTAAACTTCAACTTTTGTAATTATTTTTTAAATGACCGATCGTTTCACTTTTAGCCCTTTGAAGCTGCACTGAAACTGTCTTTTGGACCTTGAAATGTTTGGTGCCCATAGAAGTCCATTATATGGAGAGAAAATCCTGGAATGTTTTCATCAAAAACCTTAATTTCTTTTCGACTGAAGAAAGAAAGACATGGACATCTTGGATGACATGGGGGTGAGCAAATTATTAGCAAACATTTTTTTTTAAAGTGAACTACTCCTTTAAGCCCTAAATGCAACATTTATTTGTCTGTGTTTTATTTGTAGGGCCATTAAAGGTGCAGTAAGCAATTTCTGAGAAACACTGTTGATATTTGAAATCAACCCAAACAAACAGACTCCCAAAATGTACAACACGCAGTGGAAGAGTGGATGTGTTTTTTATAACAGCTGAAGCGAAGAAAAAAAATGTTTCACAAAAAATAAACAAGAATATTTGACCTAAACAAAACTTTCTAATTTTCAGTGAAAAATCTGAATTTTTTTTTAAAAATTTCAATTAATTACAACAGATAACATTAGTTTCAAATCATAATATTACTGGCTGACTGTATTTCTGAACAAATAAATCCAGCCTCGCTGAGCAGGTGAATTCTTTCAAAAACATTAAAATTTCAATTTTTTAATAACAGTATTGTCTTCTGAATTTAAAATTCAGAAGACTTTTACTTAAAGCTGGAATGAATAATTCAATGACTCAGTCATTCTTCATTTTGTTTCTTTAATGATGAATCCGCAAACTCATCCCGAGCTGCTGAGGCTTTAGCCATTTTTTGACGCACTTTTTGTCAACACTTTTTAAAAAAAAATTGCTGCATGTACTGCGTTAAAAGGCCCTTGCACACTGAGTCTGAAATTCACGTCCGAAATTTTCGCACGTTGAAAAATAAATATGACTACGTTACTGTATGTCAATCACACTTGCACACTGCCTCCAAAACTTTCATCCATCATAAAAATTTCAAAAAAAAAAATCGGGTCGGGTTCGATTTTCTGCGTTTTTTGCATCCGTAGCAAGCAGTTTAAATGGTGTTTTGATAATTCATAACCACCGAATCACGAATACGAAAAAACGCATTCAAAAATGTCGGACTCAGTGTGCAAGGGCCTTTAGACTAACTGGGACTAGTCATGACACTTGCATATCATTGCCCTGTTGTTAGTTCGATAGCTTCTATTGCTTTCCTCATTTGTATGTCGCTTTGAATAAAAGCGTCTGCTAAATTATAAAATGTAATGTAAATGTGCAGCTCTTCGTTCAATACACTTCACAAGTTCTATAGATGTCTTTTATGCATCTTTTGAATCTTTACAGAATAAATCACATACCAATTTTTGTTGCATGTAAAACATTCTAGAATCTCAAAATGATTCTGAATTCCATAGAAGAAAAAAAAAAATCAATGGCTTTGAAAAATACACGAGGATGCATAAATGACACCTACCATCCTTTTCATTTTTGTGTGAACTATCCCTTTAATATTACTATCCAACAGCTGTTTCTGCTGCATGTGTATTGGATCTCCAGACTAACTCACCTCGATGACTCGCTCCAGCACCTGGACAGAAGTGGTGTAGTCTCCATGGTGATACGCCTCATGTGCCTCTTCCTGGAGTAACTCCAGCTCGTCGGCCTTGTGGAGCTGGTCATGTGCCTCCTCATGATCCGGGGAACGTTTCAGCTGCGAGAGAGAGAAGTTAGCGGAGCAGGCGGCAGGAACAGAACGAGTAAATGCAGATTGTGATCTGGTTTGAGAATGCAGTTGACAGGTTTTAATTAAAGGGATAGTACACAAAATAAAAGTCAACATTTACTCACCCTGGTGTTGTTCTAATGCTGTATGAGCCACTCTTTTTTTTTTTTTTCAGACCACAAAAGGAGAATTAAAATTCTCATCCATATCATGTCTATCATATCTGTCGACTGTCATTCTGACAAACCGGGGTCTAGTCCGGAGTTATTCAACTCAGTGAAGAAAGTACACAGATACTTTTTTGGGGGATTTCATTGTCATGTTTTCATTAGTCTTGATTTTATCCCATCTTGCAGTGTTGTAGTACTCGAGACTCGGACTCGTCTCGGACTCGGTCTCGAGACCATATTTTAATGGTCTTGGTCTTGTCATGGACTCGTGTCCATTTGGACTCGGAATTGACTCGTACTCGAACATTTTTTTTTTTAGGACTCGGAATTATTCCCGAGTCCACTCGAGTTCAATTCAAAATATTTTTCATGATTATTAATGTATGTTAATAAAATATTTCTTTAAATTGATTGACACGCCCAGTGATTGGTGATTTTCTAGTGCGCAACTGCACATGACAAATTGTAATAAAATTACTTTTAACACCACCTACTATGTGGCCTTTTTACCCTAAACTGATCATATTTTTTAAACTAAGTAAATTCAGTAAAAAAAAAAAAAAGAAGGATTTCTCTAAGTAAATAAAAGTAAATTAGGTAATCAACCCTCACTGGTCTCGGTCTCGACTCGGACTCGACCGTCTCTGGTCTCGGTGTCGACTCGGACTCGAGTGAGGTGGTCTCGACTACAACACTGCCATCTTGTGTGCTTTTCCTGTTCGAGTCTGAGTGAGCTGTGGCTCTAATAAAATTTCATGAATACGCAGTCGAGAACAGAAGATCAACGGCCAAAGTCAGGATTTTGTTAAATACTACATTAAATTTCAGGTTGTTTTTCCCCAAACCCAATTCATAAACCCCCAGAACACTTGGAATATACGGCACGTGTGACATGGGATCATTCTGTGATACTTTTGCATCTTTTTTGAAAAGCTTGATCAATGCCATTATATAGACGAGCGCGAGAGGGACATTTTATCATCTCCTTTTGTGGTCCGAAAAAGAAAAACAGCACTAAAAAAAAAAAAAAAACAGATCATTTTTCATTTCAGGATCAACTATCATGTACTCACTACTGCTTGGAAGTCTTCTCTGGCCTCTTGAGTACTTCCTTGTTTCAGCAGAATATTACCCCTCTGCAGTCTGGCCTGAAAACATGCACACACACACTGAGTGTTTACACCTATAACCCAGTTTGATATCACAACAATAAAATGTAACTCACAGCGAGGAAGTCTGGCTTGAGCTGAATGGCTTGGGTCAGGTCTGGCAGCGCTGACTTGGACTTGCCCATGGCCAGGAAAACGGCGGCCCGTTTGTAGTACGTCAGGTAGTTCTTAGAGTCGCCCTCTATTTAGGAAGTTTGAATTTGTTAATGAAGTGCAACTAAATTTTTTCTTCATATGTGAATTATCTACATAAACTGAAATCAAAAGCATTTTTAGTACCGAATAAGCTTTTTGAAAGTCTTTTCTTCTCACCAAGGCTGTGCTTATTCGACCCCAATCTTTTGAACAGTAGTTTAGCTTTCATGTGTGATGATTGCATGTGTGTGTGTGTGTGTGGGTCTTACCCACAGCTGAATGGTAGTGAGACAGGGCCTCAGCCAACTGTCCGGCTGCCAGCAGCTTACGGCCCATTTCCAGATGTTGCTCGATCTCAACAGGTGTGGCGCCTAAAACACCTGAAAAGTAGCGAATTACACATGACATCAGGCCTCAATTTTGGGGTGATTTAAATGAAAAATTACTGGATGTCAGAACATCTTTAAAAAAAAACTCAATCTGCCTCATGGGATTGAGTTTACATGCTTCATACATGTTTACATCTACTGGGGTAAGCCTTTCTGTAACGTCGTAAAAACAAAACTCCTTTAAGTTCCCATGCATATTGTGTTTCGGTTCACAATGGCAGCTCAAAAAGTGAAAGCATGCAGGCTCGATTTGGAAAACAAAACCTAAAAATACGAACTACCTCCTCTACTTACTTTCTATCACAAACTATCACTTCTAAACTTTGTGAAGTACCTTGGAGTAACGCATCATGATTTATGTACAAAACAGCATTACCAATGTACATGTACAATAATAAAATGATAAAATTGTACATTTTGATGTGAAATCAGACCAGGGAATTTTTCAATAATCCCACCGAGCTGTCAATACAGTATACTTGTGTATCAGATGGCATTAAAATAGTGTCTAAATAGGCATATCACTAAGTTTTATAAGCCAATATGATTTTACACTTCTTATTTGTCACTTCCTGTTCCTGTTAAACGTATCATTATGTAAATCATCAGATTATGATGCCACGGTGTTCTGATATACATTTCATGATTAACCTATTTGTGTACAATGTTATTTGGTGGTAAGTGGCAATACCAGTGTTAACATAATACATGTCGAAAGACATGGTATCACTATGGTACTTTCCGGACAACTTATCACAGAAAACCTGACAAAACCTAAAATCCTTTGCCTATATAAGCAAAATCTAGGGTATGGAAGAAGAATAAGAGTGAAGTCTCACCGTCCAGCTGTAGGTCCAGGACCACACAGAGCAGAGACAGGGAGGACAGGACACTGTTCAAACCTCTCCGCCGTCCCGAATCCATCATGACATCTATCAATTACACAACCGTTTGTCTTTCCACTATGCTTTACAACAAGCAATAAGACAGAAGGAGTGTTAATACTCAGATCACCATAACAGCGGCATATCCGGCATACTTGTTAAGGAGATGTTTCTGTTGTCCGGGTTATAAATATGTCCGAGTTGAATAAAGGAATGCGAAACTGTAGTTCCGTGTGTCTCTCAATAACTGTATGATACTTTGTTTTGAGTTGTTTCAAAGCCCCGTGTGACAGTGACTGTGCACAACAGCTGTCGGACACGTACTTCAGGAGACTCCTCTTGCTGAACCTCTTAGGTACTGTACAATTGGAATTCAAATCGCCCTACATTTCAGCGCGGTGACATCCGTGTTTGTCGACGAACGTGGTCTCGTCCCATTGGCCGAATTACTTTAGCGCACTGGACGAACACGCCCACATCTAGCAGTGTGGACTGATCTGATGATATTTGATATGACCCTTCATTTACTAGAGATGAAAAGTCTATTCTCACCTCACCCAGAATCGGGAGTAAAGGATTATATTATATTATATTATATTATATTATATTATATTATATTATATTATATTATATTATATTATATTATATTATATTATATTATATTATATTTTTGTATTATATTTTTGTATTATATTATATTATATTATATTATATTATATTATATTATATTATATTATATTATATTATATTATATTATATTATATTATATTATATTATATGAAGCTCCTAAAGCATTATGGAATAGAATACAACAAATCTTGTAGTAATCACCAAGTCTTGTAGTAAAGGAAACCATGGGAAATATCTATGTATTCTATTCTATTCTATTCTATTCTATTCTATTCTATTCTATTCTATTCTATTCTATTCTATTCTATTATGTTGTGTTTTATAAAGTCCATATGGCATTATGGAATAGAATGCTTAAAAGAACCGCCAAATTGCTGTAGTAAAGGAAACTGTCAATATCATTGGAAATATATGTCTATTCTATTCTATTCTATTCTATTCTATTCTGCTGTGTTATATAAACTATCACCCTCTCATCATCTCAGTAGTGAAGTATCATCATCTCAGTAGTGAAGGAAACCATAAATACCATGGTTAATATCTGCCTATTCTATTCTATTCTATTCTATTGTGCATGATGGAATAGAATACAACATAAAAGAATCATAAGGTCTTGGTAGTAAAGGAAACCGTGGAGACCATGGTTAATATATGTCTATTCTATTTTATTTTATTCTATTCTGCTGTGTTTTATAAAGTATCACCCAATCTCAGTAGTGAAGGAAACCATAAATACCATGGTTAACATCTGCCTATTCTACTTTGTATTCTATTCTATTCTATTCTATTGTGCATTATGGAATAGAATACAACATAAAAGAATCATAAAGTCTTGGTAGTAAAGGAAACCATGGAGACCATGGTTAATATATGTCTATTCTATTCTATTCTATTCAGCCTCTGCCTCGGCAAAGGCCTTCAGCCTTTGTATTTTATAAAGCTCCTAGAAAATGTAGGAATAGAATACAAAATAAAAGAATCATCCAGTCTCGGTTGTAAAGGAAACCGTAGTTTCCACTGTATTTAATTGCTTTTGTTATTGATAGGCCAATGTATATCAGAATAAATGCATATTAGATTAAATAGTGTAAATAATGAAATTCTGTAAGAATGGAAAATAAAATATGAATTGTAGTATCATTGTTGGTATTACGTGTGCCGTGTCAAACAAGAAAACAACCCTAAATACATAATGGCCTTTTTAATGTCATGTATGTTTAATGTTTGTATAAAATACATCATATAAAACAGGGTCATTTGTACAAATAAATGGAGAAAAGATCATCAACACATTACGAATCCTTCTTTTCTACATATACCTTGATTCATGTAACTACGGCAAAAGAATTCTGAACAAAATCGAAGCATTTTCATTATGTAATTCCTAACTCTTTAATTCTGTATAATGTTCTATGTATGTGTTTTTGCACAGCAAAACTGACATGGTAACATTTTACATGATTTACGACTCATTCTTAGGAGGCCAAAAACTGCCAGTGCGTCTCTAGAAATATTTACATAATGGCACAGACAGAATATTAACAGTCAACTGTTATAGTAAAATATCATGTTTGGCCATGAAGTTGACCAGAATTGCTTCATCTAGACGTAGGCGTTTCTTCCATAAGTGCTCTGAGCTTCTCTCCTGGATGTGGACGTTGAGTAAACCGTTTCTCTCGTGGGCTGGTAGGGGTAACCACTGCAAGAATGTAGGAAACACACAAATTCATCAAACAAAATATTATAGGAAAGCATTATCTGAAGTGTGTGAGTGAGTGTGAGTCACAAAGCAACTCACGTCTTCTCGTTTGAGCCTAATTTGCAGCTGAACATGAGACAAGCTCCTCCACAGATGGCGAGAACACCCGAGGCCCAGCCGATGTATAAAGCCTCTCCAATCTCGTACCTACAGCACACACACACACACACACACACACACACACACACACACAACATATTCAGCTCACTTCAGCGTAACATACATAGGTTTCGCTTAAAATGGCTTTCAACCTAAAGCGAAAGACCTTGAAACGCACAGCATTATTCAGTGTGTTTCCTCAGAAACAGGAAAAGAGGGCGGGACACCGAACAGCTCCTCCCATTTTTAAAAAATAGCCAATAGCGTTTAGTTCATATCACAGTTCAGCTAAATCCGTTGAGCTCAGTAAAGCAGCAGTTTCCTCCTAATCTCCTACATATTGCTTTAAAATAGCATTTTGTGCAGAATTCAAATGGGTCCGATATGTTTTGGTCTCGCGCATACACTCTCAAAAAAAGGTAAAAAAACTGTCACTGGGGCTGTACCTTTTCAAAAGGTAAACTTTTGTCCATTGTAGGTGCTAATATTACATTTTAAGTGTTAATATGTAAATTTTATGTTCTATTAAGTACATTTTAGGTGTTAATATGTACATTTTAGGTGTTAATATGTACATTTTATGTTCTAATAAGTACATTTTAGGTGTTAATATGTAAATTTTAGGTGCTAATATGTACATTTCAGGTGCTAATATGTACATTTCAGGAGCTAATATGTCCATTTTAGGTGTTAATATACATTTCAGGTGCTAATATGTACATTTCAGGAGCTAATATGTCCATTTTAGGTGTTAATATGTACCACTAAGGTACCAATATGCAGCCTTTGGGTACAAAAGTGTACCTTTTGAAAAGGTACAGCCCCAGAGACAGCTTTTGTACCTTTTTTTCTGAGAGTGTATGATGCGTTCTGCGCAATCGTGTCCGGAGCAGATTGTGTGCGCGCTGTGGCTAAGTAACACTAACGAGGAACAATATTTCATTCACCCCAATGAAAAGCATATTTACACTGTCTGAATTGTTCCCTATCCCCCCTATATAGTGCACTACATGTGCCATTCACCATGCAGAAAATAGTAACCAATTTCAGCCATAGCTTCAGCATCTATTTATATAGTGTAGGGGCGGAGCTTCAGATTCTAGAGTATTTGATTGGACAGAAAATCTGATGAGAAGATTTTACATGAGTGATGTCATCAAAATCATCGATCCATGGCAAAAGTGAGAGACTGTACGTTTTGAACGCTTATGTTATATCGTCTAAATGCAAATGTTGTCATTGTTTTGGAGCGCACTAGCACACCTGAGCCAGTCGAGGCCTTCAGGGATTGCAGGTTAGAGAGTGCTTTGAGCTTAACTCTGCTGTGTGATGTGGGCAATCCTATAAGATCATTACAGATCACACTGTCAGACATGGATTTAATAAACTTGGATACGACTTGTATGTAGATGATGATGACACCCATTGAATCAGGCTACGGCGCAAGTTAGAAGAATAAAACGTAGGCTAATCATCAGCATTTAGTATACCGTAGTAAACAAACAGAGCAAGGTGATCACACTTTAGCAATTGTGGTTTTTATGTTCGCTGAAAAAAAAGAAGAGGAAGCAAAAGAGGAGAATATGGACGCGGTCATATAGGGAAGAGAGGCCAATTTGACATTCAAATCTTGCAAATGGAGATTGAGGAAAGTAGTTTTAGAGCCAAATTTAGCATTGATCAATTCACCATTTCGTGTTGCATTTTTATTGGCTAGTCAGCAGCAACCATACTAGGCTTGTTTGAGATGCGCCTAGCCTCGGCTGAAATCAAGAGGTCCTCGCTGCAGTCTGTAGCACGATGACGTAGCTGGACGGTCCAATACGTGTTGGACCCTGTAACGCGCGCATGCGCACTAGTCAAGTCAAGTCATCTTGATTTATATATCGCTTTTAACAATTTAGATTGTTTCAAAGCAGCTTTAATTTAATGTAACAGATTGTTTTTGCTTTATAGCGGTTCATGAATAATGTTATTTTACAGCTAGTTTTGATTCTGTCGAAATGATAATTTGTTATTAAATTGGATGACACCGTTCTCTCTAAACAGACTTTAAACGCGATCCTGTGATAAACGCTGATGGCACATGCACATTAAGAATTCATAGGCCTAGTTAGTGTAGAGAGTTGGTGAACAATCGTTGATCTTCCAAGAATACATTTAAATATGGTCACGAGCGAAGCTCTTATTTTCAGAGCTTTCAGAATAAAACTTTTTTTTAAAATAATTGCGACTTTTTCCTTACAATTGCGAGTATACTTTTCGCAGACTTTATTTCTCAGAATTGTGAGAGTCAGAATTGCGTGCAATAAAGCCAATCGCATGTTATACATAATTGCTTGAAATAAGCCTCAATCGCATGTCATAAAGACATAATTGCTTGAAATAAAGCCTTAATCGCATGTTATAAAGACAGAATTAAGTGAAATAAAGCCTCAATCGCATGTTATAAAGACATAGCCTAATGAAATAAAAGCCTCAATCGCATGTTATAAAGACCGAATTAGGTGAAATAAAGCCTCAATCGCAAGCTAAAGACAGAATTGGGTGAAATAAAGCCTCAATCGCATGTTATAAAAGACATAATTGCTTGAAATAGCCTAAGCCTCAATCGCATGTTATAAAGATATAATTGCGTGAAATAAAGCCTCAATCGCATGTTATAAAGACAGAATTAGGTGAAATAAAGCCTCAATCGCATCTTATAAAGACAGAATTAGGTGAAATAAAGCCTCAATCGCATGTTATAAAGACAGAATTAGGTCAAATAAAACCTTAATCGCATGTTATAGAGAAATAATTAGGTGAAAGAAAGCCTCAATCGCATGTTATAAGGACGGAATTAGGTGAAATAAAGCCTCAATCGCTTGTTATAAAGACAGAATTGCGTGAAATAAAGTCGCAATTGTGTGCTATAAAGTCAGAATTCTGACCTTTTTTCTCGCAATTCTGAATGTATAACATAAATGCGAGTTTATTATTACAAGATTTATTTTCCCCATGCTGTTATTATTTTAGCATTTTCCTTACTTATTCATCAATAATTACTTATAATTATTTAACAGAATTATACTACACAGTTTGAACATCATCTCAGTACAATATTGAGCTTACATATCACTTAAAACCAATGCATTCGAATTATAATCAGAGATCGGCACTGCGCATGCGTAAATGACGTCACCAAAACACACATCCATCCACTACGTATTGGACCATCCAGCTACGTCATCGTGCTACAGGCTGCAGCGAGGGGTGTCTCGCTGAAATGTATGCGAGAGTAGGCGGCTGCAGTGAGAGGAGGAGTGGAAAAAGCGCAGGCAAGCTGACACGACACCTGACTGATATCGCAGGATTCATGCTCGTGCACGTGTTGCTAATAAACTGGATGTGATTTAAGTTCTGTTGCTTTTATATGAAAATAAATATAATGAACAATACACCCAAAGTACTTGTTATTTAATTACATTCTAAATATGTGTTTATCAATCATTTTTTCTTTAAAGGGATACTTTACAACTCCCCCAGAGTTAAACAGTTGGGTTTTACCATCTTCGAATCCATTCAGCCGATTTTCTGATTTTTAGAAGAATATCAGTAAACAGACAGTTTCTGGTCTCATTGACTTCCATAGCATATTGCACATTGTAAACAGTGCGGCCAGAGGCACCTGTTGGATGTGAGTCGAGTGCAGTATTAAAAAAGACAGCAGGGGGCGACATTGATAGCCTACTCACTTTTGCCCGGGGTAGTACGGGTTGAAGAACTGTTGAGTGATATTCCAGGCGTACCATGACACTGACACCATCGTGCACAAACCTTTACAGGAGATTAAAAACATAGCCAAAAAGATTAGCAGATAGCAGAAAAGCCTGATGTGGTATACATTCCAGTCGTCATTCTATAGGCCTAATATTGATATTAATATGGATGTGCTTAGACCCTGCAGCAGGAAGAGCACGCCTCCGGTTCCGGCGATTCTGCCCTTCAGGAGGTAGTTCTCCCCGCCGGCCTTCGAGCACTGGATGCCGATGAGTGTCGCGACCACCGCGAACGAGCCGGACACCACAGCCGCGATCACCAGCGCGCGCGACGCCTGGATATAACCTGCGGGAACAGGTGGAGGAGAGGATGATACTCATACACGTGCTGAAACACACGTTACACAGTGGTGCTGGAAAAGGGTATTTGGGTATATAAAATATCTAGGACTATAAATACTAGAAGTAGCCAACCGAAAGACAGAAAATAAACAGTGAAAGAAAGAAAGAAAGAAAGAAAGAAAGAAAGAAAGAAAGAAAGAAAGAAAGAAAGAAAGAAAGAAAGAAAGAAAGAAAGAAGATAAATATATTTACTACTTGAAAGACCGACAAAGAAAATGCATAACTAGGCTAAGTCAATAAATATACAACCTAAATAATAGCTAACAAATACATCAAGTCAAATAAAATAAACTGAGAACGAATAAATAAATAAATACACTTAAAAAAGTGTTTTGGTCTACAAAATATGAAAATATTAACTGGGAAAGAGTAGCCTATGGTCAATGACAAATACGTTTTTTATTAATAAATAAAATATCCAACAAAATTGTGCACCGAATTTATTCAAGGAGTTGCTTGAACGTTTCCATTTGAAAATTGAAAACGTATGTGAATTTTGTGGCAATGCCAAATAATCTGCGACTCGTCTTTTTTACAGCATTAAAAAAATGTTTCAAATTTAATTTCAAGTTTTTGTGTGTGTGTGTGTGTGTGTGTGTGTGTGTGTGTGTGTGTGTGTGTGTGTGTGTGTTGTTGTTTTGTTTTGTTTTTTTGTACGACAATGTTGATTCCAAAAGTAGGCTGCGTTGTGCTTCCTTATACCTTTTTATTTTACTTGGAAAATATCACATTCATGTGAAGAATAAAAATAGACTAAAGCTAAGCCAAGCTTTGAACATTTTATAATGTATATCGTAGGCTATATCTTAAATAAAAATTAGTACACATTTAAAGAAAGGCAAAAATTTACTGAGCTGAGAAGGTAAAACAAACAAACATAAAATAAACACCGAAAAAGAAAATAGCCTAGTCTGCCCTACATAAAGAAATAGTAGGCTAGTAAACGAATAAAGTAAAAAAATATATAAAATAATTACTGGCCTTATAAAATATTTACTGAAGTGAGAAAGCAAATAAACAAATAGGTCTAAATAAATAAAGACAAAGAAAAGAAATTACTGGACTGAGAAGAAAAAAAGATAGGCTAATTGCTATAAAATATTCACAAGCTGATGTGAGAAAATTCATTCTCAACAAAGTTCCCGCCTAAATTAACTGTATTTACATAGTTTATGATGCCAGTGGTGACTAATATCAAGTATACATCAGTGATGCTGATTGCTGAAGTGATTGGTCTGAGTCTGAGAGGTGTTTTGTACCGGACAGGGCGAGCAGAGAAGGGAACTCGCGGCAGTTGTGCACTCCGGTCGAGTCCGTGGCGCAGGACATCCACAGGTTCTCGTACAGGGTGGAGGTGGTGATCACTGTCCCATCCAACGACGACACCTTCCAGTAGCGGTTCGGGATTGTGATGCCAACCATGACCCAACTCACAAAGCCCAGAAAAAAAGCTACGACTTCAATAACCGGATCCATGACAGATCACACCGGCTCCAAAACCATCCACAATCAGCGTCAGTCCTTCTGTGTTATGAGTTGCTCTGCTTAATTTAGGCTACTAGTTTTGCTTTGCTGAGAAAATTTGGCTATTTATTTCCAGGTGTTGTTGATTTCGCGAGCTGAGCTGATTACACCAGTGTGAAACTCAAAACGGGTTGTTAAAAGCAGCGGTCAGGCTCTGTTTGCCCTCCCCTCTCCTGTCCTGCTTTTGCATGTTAGAAACTCAACAGCTGGTTATCACTAAGGTCCAATGGTCGTGGCCTGACGTTCACTGGATAAATATACATCATATGGACGATCAGTGGCGCAAAAAGTGGGTATGCGCTATATGCGGCGCATAGGGGCGCAGCACAATGGGGGGCGCCAAAGCGATGGTAAAAAAAAAAAAAAAAAAAAAAAAAAAAAAAAAAAAAAAAAAAAATTATATAGCCTATATTGTATTTCTATATGTAGCTGCCGTTGTGCGTTTCTAAATCATTTCTGCATTCCTTCATTGTTATATAAAATTTTAGAGGACTAACAGCCAGGCTAGAGTAGGCGCCCTCATGGAGAAGGGGGGCGGGTAATATCGCGAGCGGGCGGGGGCGCCGTGAGCGCTGAGCGAGCAGGTACGAGTAGTTAGTTGTCGTCGAAAAAGATGGATTAAACAAAATGCTGTGGGGCTAAAAATAGAAAAAGAAAGAGAGAAAAGGAGATGGCATGTCAATTGATGCGATAGCAGCTAAATAACTGCATGCATTGCTGAAAGCCAACAGGTAGGATTTAAAATGTGACATCCCAACACATGTAGGCTATCTATATCTCGGTGGCCATCGGGACTACCGGGAGATTCCCGCTGGGCCGACGTGCTTTTCAGCCAATACATTTCATCCTTTTTTAATTTATTTGTCTTAACGGCCCACAAAACTCATACATCGGCGGCCCATTTGTTTGTTTGTTGTTTGTTTTTGTTTTGTTTTTTGCTTAATTGGCGGCGCTGTGCTGGTGTAATGCATTGATCAAAAAAAGTCAGCTTTAGTTTTTTTATCTGACACACTGGCCCATGAAATACGTCATTATGCGCAAGTATCTTTCAAGTATAGAAATTAGTGCAAAACTAATTATGAAAGTTTCCTTTATTTTTCTGTGCATTTGTTTTACAATAGCCTTTATGGCTATTACTATCATGGGATTAATATTATAACTATTATTATGTAGTAGTGTAATGTAGACAGACACTAACTAAAAGAGGTTCAATTTTTTCTTTGTTTAATTTGCACCCTGAATATGGGTTGGAGCTTTCAATTTTGAACTCTCAAAGTGCACCAGACTGCTAAATTTAACATTACAGAACACAAAATTTTCTTACGGGGGAGCATGCCCCCGAACCCCCCTAGAGAAACAGAGGTCCACCTACCACAGTTTTACCTATAATCCTGTGAGAAACACTGGTATTGCTGTTCCAATGGAGCTTATAGTTTTCTTAGGGGGGTTCATTAAGGTGGAGTAGCTATAGTTTAATTGTGTTAATAAACGACAATTTTGCACTTATTTTCTTCTGTTAGCGCTCATTTCTTCCTACTCACTTATTACACAGCACACTTACATTACATTTATTTTTCGTTTTTTTTTTTTTTTGGGGGGGGGGGGGGGGGGGGCGCTAAAATTGTTGCTGCATACCCCTCTGAAACTGGGTAGTTGCGCCCCTGTGGACGATTACGTTGCAACTATAATGTGAGGATAGCCCGTTGCCGCTGATAAGTATTCTGTCTAATAGGCCTATGTGTTGGGCCATATAGCTACCACACTATAATATACAATTCAAATGTTTGGGGTTGATATACATTTTTGGTAACACTTGAGGTCCAATTCTCACTATTACTTGCATATATTACTAAGATATTGGCTGTTAATACTTACTAAGCAATTACAGTTTATTGAGGCAAAAGTCGTTCATAGGTAGCCTATAGGTAAAGGATAGCTTCACTTTAAAAAAAAAAAAACTTTTTCCGATAATTTACTCACCCCCATATCATCCAAGATGTCCATGTCATTCTTTCTTCAGCTGAAAATAAATTAACATTCCTGGATTTTCTCCATAATGGACTTCATTGGGAACCAAACGGTTCACGGTCCAAATGGCAGTTTTATTGCAGCTTCAAAGGGCTTTAAATGACACCAGACGATGAATAAGAGTCTTATCTAGCGAAACGATCGATCATTTCAAAAATAAATAAAAAAGTTGAAGTTTTATAAGCACAAACAATTGCTCGCCTTGCTCTGTGATGCACGTTCGTGACTCTCCTATTCGAACTTGTTCATCAAAATGAACTAATCTTTTTTCGAGTCATTTTTGAAATGACCAATCATTTGGTCTTTGTCGCTATACGCACACACGTAGTTGGCTGTGCGCTCAAAAATGGTTTGAACCTGACATGGTCTGCATTAATACTTTTTATTTGTGTTTTTTTTCTTCTGTTAACTCTGTTAACACATAATTGGAGGGTCTGCTCTGCCGGAAATAATGTGAAAAAAAATCTGGCCATTTAGTGTAGGCTATGCAGATATGAGAATAAATGCTGCTACTGGGATACGTTTATAGGGAGGAATCATTGGAAATACTCGTATGAAGGCTGGTGTGGTCCTTCAAGTGTTTTTCATGTCGTTAGCAATTAGCTACATGGTTACGTTCAGGTTTAGTAAAGTTTTAGCTAGTTTGTGGCATGAATGGCCACATAAAAAAAGATATAGCTATATTGGATACTGTGCACAATACTGAACAATACAAATGTTCTGTAATATGTAATAAATCATAATATTTAACCTTTCATGAAGATAGGCTTGATAGAGTTCATAAAATACATTTCTGTATATTGTATATAATAGACTATATATTAGGCAAATACCTGTTTGTTTGTCTTTTTTGCTTAATTGGATCTTAAAAATAGAAATAAAACAAGACAATTTTTTTTAAATTAATAGTTATTTTCCGGCACATTAGGGCCCCAAAAAGCATTATTTATTTCATTCATTCTTTAAATTTTACATCTTGCATTGTTTATGGATACAATCAAAATAGCTGGAGCAATTGCTTTGCGGTCAGGTGCCCTTTAACTACTGCCATATAACAATAAATAAAGATTCAATCAGTGCATGCAAGGGTTTAATACAAAGCTGTAAACGTTAACACAGGGTGTGCCCTCAAACTAATTACACTAACTTCATTAAGTAACTTACAGGTGTATATAAGGTCACAGATTCACCACATTACTGTCACATCCTAGTTTGGAGATTGTGTGTTCACAAAAGCATTGGATTGTCACTTCATTAAGATAGGTTTACCAGGGGGATGGGATTTTCACAGCATTAAAATACCGCCTGTTGAAATCACACTCCCTTCACCTGCACAGGGCCAGGTGTATAAGGTCATAGACTCACCACACTACTGCCATTGTCCCTTCCTGGTTTGGAGATTGTGTGTTCACAAAAGCATTGGATTGTCACTTCATTAAGATGGGTAAACCGGGGGATGGGATTTTCACAGCATTAAAATACAATTTTCATTTTTGGGTGACATATCCATTTAAGAATTTACAAAGAAAACGTTATTTACGTTCTATTCACTGAATAACAATAACAAAATTACAATAAACTCTAAACTAAAATGAACTATTTACAGTCAGAGAGTCATGTAAACACAGTTGGAACCGACGTGAGCACACATCACAGCGTATCTAAACATATTAATGTACATTTAGTAATTACTCTTATAGTAAAACATTTCGATGCAAATATCTTGAAATCAATTATGTTTTACACCAAAAAAAGTCTTTTTTAGTAGGCAAGTGGCTATTTACAACCTGATTGTTTTGACGGCTTCTGCAGAGGAGGAAAAGTCTCCACCTTCAAGATGCATTCTCCAAACTATAAATGAAGTTTTGTTAATAACTAAGTTCGGGAGGAGCACGTTCAGATAATTAACACGAGTGGACGGCAATCAGCAATCAGCAACCAATGATAAGAGGGTATATATAGACTCAGCAGTCTTACCTCGATCCATTGGCAGTTTGCAGCATTTGGCCATGTTCGAATCTAGCTCTTCCTGTTTTCGATAGAGAATCTTTCGTCCAGAATTAGGAATCTTTTCCGCAACCCGGTATCATCCCATGGGCCTCAGGCCAAACAAACGGGTCATCGCCACCCCGGGCGAAACATCCGCAATCTACTTCCGCGGTATCTTTAAACCGGACCATTCAATAATTCCTGCCATAGAGATATGGACAAGGCAATGCTGCCATCTTAACGCAAAGGAATGGACATTCCTCCAGCGTCGGCCGTCGCAACAGGCAGTAAGTAAGTTAAGCCACGCTGCAGATCCAGTCCCGGCTGATCCACACTCTCAAACATCTGCCGGGTCAACTCTGTGAGTGCTTAGCTGAAAACTTTCGCGTCCCTGATTGAACTTTGCATCGCTTCAATCGTTGAATGTCGAGCATTTACGCTATCCGGATACTAATTGTGATCGATATAAATAGTTTCTGTACAATGATTTGCGTTCCTTAAACGCGATGCTTCTTTATGGCGTAAAACTCACACGTAAACAGTAGGGCTGGGAATCGATTCTAAAGAATTGATTCCTCGATCCCAAAAAGAATCGATTCCTCGATCCGAGGCGTTAGGTTAGGAATATAGAGTCGATTCCAAAGCTAGGAATCGATTCCATTAACAGGAATCGACTCCTCTTTTAAGATTTCAGAAGTTCAGACCAATTCTAACCCGCAGCTTCACCATTTGGTTTACTAATCCAGAACGAACAAATCGGCAGGGAACCACCCTTAGAAATGACAAATAAATAAATGAGAAACAACGGAGCTTTTACACTAGGCTTGTTACGGTGAAATGCCATATATGGTTTGTATCCTGTGTTTGCAGCGGTCCGAGCGCATTTGTCCCCGACGCCCCCCGCAGCGTGGGTCCGGTTCCACACCCAATTTAATTCTATCGAACCTTGGTGCGTTCGCGTGCATCTTATGTCATTGCAAACGTGCACGGCGCTCGATGGAAAGCAGAACGTGGGTAAATATTGTGTATTTACTTATTTATTTTTAGTAAAATTGCTTCTATTATGCGCAGTTAAGTGAACAATACAGGTTTATTGTACGTGTGTCGCATAAGGTGGTTTTCTGCTGCTTGCAAACGGACCCGTAAGAATACAGTGGATTTACAAATATGTTGCTCTGATTCCACGTACAATGCTCGAATACACTGCAGGCTCACTCTCGCTCGTATCCAGGGTAATTCCTCAACACTATCATCCCTTACTTATTTAACTGAATACATCACAATAAGCTAAAACGCATGCACAGGATACCTTATTTCCTGAACAAGGGCACACCCGAGTCCGTGCTGGGTAGTCAGTACTACCACCACCTCCTCCAGGTAGTCTCGGGTCCGGTACCCCAGTGCGCACCCGGTTCCCATAATGGCGTTCACATTAGCGATTTTTCATGCGAACCATTCCCCGTTACGGACTTAACTGCCAGGGTGAAAGTTCCCTAAGCCATTTTGAAACGTTAATAAAGATGTGCATAATCCTGCAAAGATTAAATCGCCCCTCTTTTTCGCATCTTTGTTTGCGCTCAAGAAGATGATAATCGGCCAGCCAGGCCCCAATCTACTTCCCGCTTTTGCTCGGCTTCACACCACAGCTCATTTGCACAGGTACGTTTCTCCACTGCCCAGCAGTGACGTCTACTCTGCTCCCACTGAAGCTCTGTTTCTTCGGCTAATTTTCTATACTGCCCCAGCAGTGACGTCTCCTCTGCTCCCACTGGAGCTCTGTTTCTCTGGCTAATTTTTTCCACCGCCCCAGCAGTGACGTCTCCTCTGCTCCCAAAGGAGCTCCGTTTCTCTGACTAATTTTTCTACTCTGCCCCAGCAGTGGTGTCCCATCTGCTCCCACAGGAGCTCTGATTCTCTGACTAATTTTTCTACTTTGCCCCAACAGTGATGTCTCATCTGCTCCCACAGAAGCTCTGTTTCTCTGACTAATTTTTCTACTTTGCCCCAACAGTGATTTCTCATCTGCTCCCACAGGAGCTCTGTTTCTCTGACTAATTTTTCTACTCTGCCCCAGCAGTGATGTCTACTCTGCTCCCACAGGAGCTCCGTTTCTCTGACTAATTTTTCTACTCTGCCCCAGCAGTGATGTCTACTCTGCTCCCACAGGAGCTCTGTTTCTCTGACTAATTTTTCTACTCTGCCCCAGCAGTGATGTCTACTCTGCTCCCACAGGAGCTCCGTTTCTCTGGCTAATCTTTTCTACTCTGCCCCGGCAGTGATGTCTACTCTGCTCCCACAGGAGCCGTGTTTCTTTCGGCTAATTTTTCTACTCTGCCCCAGCAGTGATGTCTCATCTGCTCCCACTGAAGCTCTGTTTCTCCGGCTAATTTTCTATACTGCCCCAGCAGTGACGTCTCCTCTGCTCCCACTGGAGCTCTGTTTCTCTGGCTAATTTTCTCCACCGCCCCAGCAGTGATGTCTCCTCTGCCCCCACAGGAGCTCTGTTTCTCTGGCCAATCTTTTATACTCTGCCCCAGCAGTGATGTCTCATATGCTCCCACAAGAGCCGTGTTTCTTTCGGCTAATTTTCTACTCTGCCCCAGCAGTGATGTTTCATCTGCTCCCACAGGAGCTCTGTTTCTCTGGCTAATTTTTCTACTCGGCCCCAGCAGTGATGTCTCATCTGCTCCTACAGGAGCTCTGTTTCTCTGAATAATTCTCATATGAGCTCTGTTTCTCTGGCTATTTTTTCTACACTGACACAGCAGTGATGTCTACTCTGCTCCCACTGGAGCTCTCTTTCTCTGACTAATTTTCACTCGGCCCCAGCAGTGATGTCTACTCTGCTCCCACTGGAGCTCTCTTACTCTGGCTTATTTTCTACACTGCTATAACAGTGACGTCCCCTCTGCTCCCACTGGAGCCCTGTTTCTCTGGCTAACTTTCTACACTGCCACAGCAGTGTCGTCTCCTCTGCTCCATCTGAAACTCTTTTCTCTGGCTAATTTTCTTCACCGTCACAGCAATAATGTCTACTCTGCTCCCACAGGAGCTCCGTTTCTCTGGCTAATTTACTACACCGCCACAGCAGTGACGTCTCCTCTGCTCCCACAGATGCTCTGTTTCTCTGGATAATTTTCTACACTGCTCAAGCAGTGACCTCTTCTCTGCTCCCGCAGGAGCTCTGTTCCTCTGGCTTATTTTCTACACTGCTATAACAATGATGTTTTCTCTCCAGTACATCACCATTTAGAATTATTATTCCTGCTAAAACCCTTAATTGATTCTTTCCTCTGTCCAGCAAGCTTGGTCTCCAAGCTAACGTCGCACGCATCAAAATTTATCCTCCAAGCGGTATCTCCCAGGACCCTTCAATCCTATATTACCGCTTGGAGGTAACATAAAGAAAGGAAACGATAAATATAACGTCTCTTATAACTTGCCTTCCCCCGATTTTTCTCTTTCCAATCAAATCTTTTATCTCCTATTAAAGGTTATTTGAGCGGCAATCCAGTTTTTCCCATAAACTGTCGTACGGCACTACTTCTGTGGAGTTAAACAATTCACAAACCCTGAGTAAAGGGATCCAAAGATCCCAGCCCACCCGCCCCCGACTCCGGACACCCCATAACACTGGAAATTCTCATTAAATGTATTCGGCTTTCCGCATAAGCTACCAGCCCTTCAGTTCCACTCACACACTCAATGCCACGTTTAAATTACCCTTTTTCGTTTTTCTTAGACACTCAAAAAACCGCCATCACTTTATGAGCAGAGTGAGTGCTTTCCCAGAGGAGCCCTTACATTTTTCTCCTTCATCCAGCGAGCAGTTGGTCTCACAGCGGATGCAGTGTGAGAAAAAATCTCCTGGGCAAGCACTCAATTTTTCCACTTTTCAGTTTTCCTTCTTCCATCCAGCGAGCATCGGTCTCACAGCGGATGGAGTGAGAGCTTTCCCAGTAGAGCACTTAAAATTTTCTCTTTCATCCAGCGAGCAGTTGGTCTCACAGCGGACGGACATGAGAAAATTTCCTGGGCAAACACTCATTTTCCCCTCTTGTCAGGTTTCCTCTTTCCGTCCAGCGAGCATTAGTCTCACAGCGGACGGAGTGAGAGCTTTCCCAGTAGAGCACTTAAAATTTTCTCTTTCATCCAGCGAGCAGCTGGTCTCACAGCGGATGGAATACGAGAAATCTCCTGGGCAAACACTCATTTTCCCCTCTTGTCAGGTTTCCTCTTTCCGTCCAGCGAGCATTGGTCTCACAGCGGACGGAGCGAGAGCTTTCCCAGTAGAGCACTTAAATTTTCTCTCTTTCATCCGGTGAGCATTCGGTCTCACCGTGGACGAGAGTACGAGAAAATCTCCTGGATAAGCACTCATTTTCCTCTTTTCAGGTTTCCTCTTTCCGTCCAGCGAGCATTGGTCTCACATCGGACGGAGCGAGAAAGTTCCAGGTAGAGCACTCATGTTTTCTCTTTCATTTCAGCGAATATTTGGTCTTACAGTGGATGCAGCGCGAAAACCTCCTGGACAAGTATACAACAACCACACCTTGTTCGCAGTCAACAAGGGCCATCAGTCCAGGCAGTGAGCCAACATCACGGGCCTCCCTGACCAAGCATCCAGGCCCCTTCTCGAGATGCCAGCCCGCCATTTCTTGGCACTCTTTGGGGGGTCTTTAGTCCGGCGGCTGTCCTCTGCTCTTTAGCCTTTTGGGGGGAGTACTCTGGGTTCGGGCAGAATTCCGAGCACGGAGCCCTCCCTCCGGACAGCACGCCAAATACGCATTGAATCTTACTCACTCAAAATTATATGTAAGTGTGAACTCGTGAAATGAAGTTTTGTTAATAACTAAGTTCGGGAGGAGCACGTTCAGATAATTAACACGAGTGGACGGCAATCAGCAATCAGCAACCAATGATAAGAGGGTATATATAGACTCAGCAGTCTTACCTCGATCCATTGGCAGTTTGCAGCATCCCTCCTCCACCCCTTCTCCACACTCCTAGTCCTGCACACTCCTCTTTCTAAAAAATCACTTACATACGGGGGGAGTACTCTGGGTTCGGGCAGAATTCCGAGCACGGAGCCCTCCCTCCGGACAGCACGCCAAATACGCATTGAATCTTACTCACTCAAAATTATATGTAAGTGTGAACTCGTGAAACAACAGACAGATGTGGTCCTGAGGCAAATCGTTTTAGTGTTACGTTTTAATAAATAATGTTGCGTTTTATTAAAGCTATTAACTTGTAATCTTTTCAAATATATATATTTTTAATCAAACCTGGTGTGTGTGTGTGTGTGTGTGTGTGTGTGTGAGAGAGAGAGAGAGAGAGAGAGAGAGAGAATGAGTGTTTGTTTGTTTGTGTGTGTGTGTGTGTGTGTGTATGTGTGTGTGTGTAAGAGAGAGAGAGAGAGAGAGAGAAAAAGTGTGTGTGTTTGTGTGTGTGTGTGTGTGTGTTTTTGCTTCTGCAATATTATTTAAACACTGATCCAGTATACACTTTGATTGCAGGGCTGCCAATTCTCACGCATTCAGCATGAGATTCACCCAATTCTCACGCTCTGACGCCACACCCCCAATTTCTCACGTTGAAATGTCAACCCGGTCGGTCAAATGCCTGAGCCTGAAAGATGAGTTTGTCTATAGATCTACCTGTTGAGCCACACGTGATTGACTAGTAATATGGCAAATTAGTTAAAATATCCCGTAATCTACAGTGAGCGTGCATGCGAGACAGATATTGTGCTCGAAACCACGAGCGCACGACAGAGAGAGGTAAGTGAGCGAGAGACCGTACGTGTCTATGTGACGTGACATTTGCGTGTACGTCTTCATATAAAACAATATCTGGTCGTAGGTTAGTGATGGCAATCTCAGGTGGAAAAATAAGTCGTTGATCAAGATCAGCCTGCATCTTCCAGTCCCTGACAGCTTCCAGTTGTCCTGGCCTGGGTGAGAATGGGCTCGGCGGTATTTCCGGTGAAGGATTAAGGATGCTCGATAACTTCCGCCGATCGTAGAGTCCAATGCAATACCGAGAATTTATATTGAATTTTATACTCCATGGTTATACTAAAGAAACGTTAGTCACAAAAACAGATAAAACAGACACCCCTCGTTGTGTTTATGCTTCTTTTTAAAATTATATTAAATAAACATAACTATATATAAAATTACATCTAAACGTATGTACGTTTCGTTTCAAAGACGGGAGGACAGTAAATTTTGAAGACTCTGCCATAATCCCGTTTTCCTCGGTTTAACTCCGCTTTAATCTCCACAACCGGAAATGGACGGGCATCCTTGTGTCAAATGCGGAATTTATGCGTGCATATAGACCATTGGTGTCAACACCTTTTCTTGGTGGTTGCTCGCCTGGGCGGAGGAATATTGTCTTCTGCATGTAATGTTTTGCTAGAACAGGCGGCAACTTATTGGTCATGCTATGCTTGCCTTCCAATGCTAAAGCCAAACATTGCAGTACTTGGTCATGGCACCAAGTAAACCGACCTTGGCTAAGAGCCACCTTACATCCTGTCAAAATGTGCCTTAATGTGGCAGGTGATGAACACAAAGGACTAGAGGAATCCTCTCCTACCCAGAGGTTTAGGTTCTGTAGTGATGGGAGAACATCATATGTTGACCTATAGGAAACTGATCCTACTCTCTTCCATTGACCACAGGTCTTGCCAGCTCAACTTGCGTTGTTCCACACTCTCCCATCTCATCCACTCTCCCTGCTTGGCCTGGGAAATGGCCTTTATACACCTCATCCTCTCCTGCTGCTTTCGCACCTCTTTGACTACCAGCTTTCTCCTTTGAGCTGGGCCTGCCGGAGCTAAACTGAGCCCAAATCCCCCTCTTCCCTGCTGTACCTGTCCCACGATATCCCTAATTTGAAGGGCAGCCTTTGCCTATAGATTTCATTGCTGACCACTTTCTACCAGTTTTTAACACAGGGGCTGCCTCCCTTACAGATTTCCCGTGTGACTCTACTAAGGTCATTTCCAGTCTGACCTTGGCTGCAATAGCTGCAATATTCCTTTACTATAAAGTCCCACTCTGCTGAGGCATGAACTTCTCCTGATGTATGAACTTAATAACGCTTCCAGCTTACCCACTGTTGTCAAAGAAACCTCGTACACAGCCAGTGGCCACAGCAACCTCGGCAGTAGACCAAACTGAAAGCACCAGAGTTTTAGCTTGCCTGGTAGAGCACAGCTGTTTGTGCTCTTCAACCCTTCCACTGCTTGTCGTCTAACTTCTCCCACTCGAACTGTGTCCTTTAGATCCCCATCGTACCATCTCCCAAGACTCTTCACTGGCTTCTCAGAAACTGTTGGTATTGCCTCACCATTAATAAAGAATATTTTATCTACTACCTTTCCTTTCCTATCGAGATGCTCCTTGATTTAGAGGGCTTAAATTGCATTCGTGCCCATTCAATATTATCTGTTAAAGGGATAGTTCACTTTGAAATGTATTTTTGATATGTTTTAGCTTACCTCAAGGGCATCCAAGATGTAGGTGTCGTTGTTTCCACAGTATTTTCAATTTTGATATTTTTAGGTCAAACCGTTTGTCAGTCATATAATGGAAGTTTATGTGGTCCACCTTAAAGAGCATGCACAGAGAAGTCCAAATTAAACATGATTTAATGACTCGTGAATGTACACATTGATGGCCTAAGACATGAAACGAGCGGTTTGTGTGAGAAAACAAACAGTATTTATATCGTTTTTACCTCTTTTAATCACAGTCACGTCAAAGTACTCTGAGGGCATGGTCGCTTTGGTTTGCGCAAGCACTGGAAAGCTCCGGAAGTGATCTCTCACGCGATTGTGAAAAAAATTCAACGTTGTCTGTTGATATATCCAAATCGTCTTCCATTGCGATTTCCTGTATTTCTAAATATGTTTAGATCTTCACAGTGAAGGGTAACACTTCCAAAATCTCTGTGTAAACAATGAGTGATGTACACGCACAAGAGATCACTTCCGGCGCTTTCCGGCATTCGCGCAAACCGAAGCCCCCGCGCCCTCAGAGTACTTGGACGTGACTGTGATTACAAGAGGTAAAAACGATATAAATACTGTTCGTTTTCTCACACAAACCGCTCGTTTCGTGTCTTAGGCCATCAATGTGTACTTACATTTACGAGTCATTAAATCATGTTTAATTTGGACTTCTCTGTGGATGCTCTTTAAGTTGTGACCATAGACTTCCATTATATGACTGACAGACAAGAACGGTTTGACCTAAAAATATCAAAATTGAAAATACTGCGGAAACAAAGACACCTACATCTTGGATGCCCTTGAGTTAAGCTAAAACAGACCAAAAATTAATTTCAAAGTGAACTATCCCTTTAATGTTCTCTGCAACCAACGAATAGTTCGGAAGGCAGCGAGTATCCTAGCCGCTTCGGGACATGCTTTGGCAGGTGAATTTTCTCTGTTGCCTTCTGGGCGTCCTCATATATGTATAAGACGAACCGCCACTCCAAATCTTTCATCCCTTCTGCGATCAAACTTTTAAACTCTATGTAGGGTTTTTGAGCCCCTGGTCAGAGCCTGACTCCACCCACTGGCAATATTTGAAAAATGCTGGAAAAGTGGGCAGAGCCCAGCGGAGGGGGGCGTGCACCTGAGACGCATCTCTTTGTATGGAATTTGCATATGTCACCAACAACCGCTGTGTCACGTACCACCGCAAACATCCAATAGGAAAATTCAACTGCAGTAGCCACCGTTCAACCTGAAGAGGGCAGCACTAAGACGTTTTTACACCATATATTGTAGAAATAGAACACTTTATAAACAAATGCCAAAAAAGTTACTCTAGTCAATGACTGGTATTAATTAAGATCCATTCTTACAGATCATTAACTAAAAAAAGTTGGTTAAGTGTTTAGTTACTCTTTAAATGTGCACATAACTGACTGACTGTGTAACGGTCACCAGCTGGAGTGCCCTTTTGAGCCAGCAGAGGGCACTCCAGATAAGACTATTATCACTCTACATTTCCCAGAACTCACTGCCCGGACTCATCATCACTGATCACATTCACCTGTACCTCATTCACTGATTGCATTCACCTGTGTCTCATCCTGTTAGTCTGTCTATATACAATATACCTTGTGTTCACTTTCACTGTTTGCGAAGTCTTGTTGTACTGTGTGTCTGCATTTCTGAGCGGTTTCCGTGTTTGTTTTCTGGTTTTTGATTTTGGATTGTTCTTGGATTTTGATTATTGCTGCCTGCCCTGACCTCTGCCTGTTTTTTGGATTCCCACTGTGTGTTCTCCATTGCCCTGTCTGCTGATTCTTGACCCTGCCTGTAGGACTAATCTTAATAAAGCTGCATTTGGATTTTCATCTCCAAGTCTTGGAGCAGTTCATTACAATCTGGAGTGCCCTCTGCTGGCTCAAAAGGGCACTCCAGCTGGTGACCGTTACAGACTGTATGTTGTGAATCATGTGTTTGATTTGTGTTATGTACTGTTGCAAACATGCTGCTCTAAAACTAATTGCCCCTTGTGGGATTAATAAAGTTGATTGAATTGACCGTAAGTATTTGGGCAAGCGGGTCCTTAAGTCCACCCCAGAAACTCCTTGTCAGTTCCTCTTCCTCCAACGTCACATCCTCAAAAAGATCTACGATTTTGTAAGATTGGATAATAAAATATGAAATTAGTATTATTGTTGGTATTACGTGAGCCGTGTCAAACAATAAAACAACCCTAAATACATAATGGCCATTTTAATGTCATGTATGTTTAATGTTTGTATAAAATACATCATATAAAACAGGGAAACAAATAAATGGAGAAAAGATCATCAACACATTACGAATCCTTTTTTTCTACATATACCTTGATTCATGTAACTACGGCAAAAGAATTCTGAACAAAATTGAAGCATTTTCATTATGTAATTCCTAACTCTTTAATTCTGTATAATGTTCTATGTATGTGTTTTTGCACAGCAAAACTGACATGGTAACATTTTACATGATTTACGACTCATTCTTAGGAGGCCAAAAACTGCCAGTGCGTCTCTAGAAATATTTACATAATGGCACAGACAGAATATTAACAGTCAACTGTTATAGTAAAATATCATGTTTGGCCATGAAGTTGACCAGAATTGCTTCATCTAGACGTAGGCGTTTCTTCCATAAGTGCTCTGAGCTTCTCTCCTGGATGTGGACGTTGAGTAAACCGTTTCTCTCGTGGGCTGGTAGGGGTAACCACTGCAAGAATGTAGGAAACACACAAATTCATCAAACAAAATATTATAGGAAAGCATTATCTGAAGTGAGTGTGAGTCACAAAGCAACTCACGTCTTCTCGTTTGAGCCTAATTTGCAGCTGAACATGAGACAAGCTCCTCCACAGATGGCGAGAACACCTGAGGCCCAGCCGATGTATAAAGCCTCTCCAATCTCGTACCTACAGCACACGCACACACAACATATTCAGCTCACTTCAGCGTAACATACATGGGTTTCGCTTAAAATTGCTTTCAACCTAAAGCGAAAGACCTTGAAACGCACAGCATTATTCAGTGTGTTTCCTCAGAAACAGGAAAAGGAAATCAAAAGGAAATCAAAATTGAACCTATTTACTTTGTTAGCACATATTACTAGTCTTGTGGTGAACAATTAATCCGTGCAAGTAAATATATATTAAAAAAATGTTTTACCTTGGTAATCTTCAATCAAAATCTGAAAAGTTACTTCCGGTCTGGAACGGTTGATGACGTAGGTTTCACAGTTTGGGTGGGGAAACGCTTAACCACTCCCCTCAAACCGTTAGTTTGCTATGAGCGAGAGATGGAGAGGAGGAGCGCTAGAGTAAAACCCTGCCCTCTGTTCAATATTCCGTTTCACTTGGAAATACGTCACAGCACGGGAGAAAAATCGTTTGCAACTTCCGGTTCACGGGGACTTTAATAAACGAATAATTTGTAAACTGTGCGGCCTTGCTTAATTGATTTAATTTATTTGTTTTTATTTTGTTTATTGAATTTTGTTCAATGTAACTGTTTATGTTATTCACATGAGTCTCTCAACGAGAAATTTTGTAAATTGCTTTTTTTTTGTAAATAAGTGTGTTCAATAAAAAAAAAAAAAAAAAAAAAAGGATGCGAGTCGAGTGCAGTATCAAAGAAGACAGCAGGGGGCGGCATTGATACTCACTTTTGCCCGGGGTAGAGCGGGTTGAAGAACTCCTGAGTGATATTCGCAGCGTACCATGACACTGATACCATCGTGCACAAACCTTTACAAGAGATTAAAAACATAGCCATAAAAATTAGATGCATGCATTCCAGTCGTCTTTCTATTATATTGATATTAATATGGATGTGCTTCAGCTTTACCCTGCAGCAGGAAGAGCACGCCTCCGGTTCCGGCGATTCTGCCCTTCAGGAGGTAGTTCTCCCCGCCGGCCTTCGAGCACTGGATGCCGATGAGTGTCGCGACCACCGCGAACGTGCCGGACACCACAGCCGCGATCACCAGCGCGCGCGACGCCTGGATATAACCTGCGCGAGGAGGAGGAGAGACACTCATACACGTACATATTACCTCATACACGTGCCGAAACACACGTTATTACACAGTGGTGCTGGAAAAGATTTGGGTTTATAAAATATGTAGGACTATAAATACTGAATTAGCCTACCAAAAGACAGAAAATAAACAGCGAAACAAAGAAAGAAAATAGAGTAAATTATTTAGCCTAAATAGAACGGAAGGTAGAAAGTCCGACAAAGAAAATGCATAAATAAATAAATAAATAAACAGCCTAGTAAATAATATATTAGGTTACTTAAACAAATGCATTAAGTCAAATAAAATTAAGAAAAAGGTAAATAAAATGACTGGATTGAGAACAAATAAATACATAAATAAATAAATAAATAAATAAACTTAAGAAAGACCGACGAAAAAATATATATAAATAAATAAATAGTGCACAAATATTAAAAACAAACTATTTGACTTGTTAAACAGTGTTTTGCTCTACTAAATATGAAAATATTAACTGGGAAAGACTATGGTCAATAGTTTTTTATTAATAATAAAATTAGACGGATATTTTGTAAAATTAGACACAGAATTTACCCTGTCAATGAGTTGCTTGAACGTTTCAATTTGAAAATTGAAAACTTATGTGAATTTTGTGGCAATACCAAATAATCTGTGACTCATCTTTTTTTTAAATTATTATTGTTGTATATATATTCAAAAAAGTTTTGGTTGGATGTTTCAAATTTTCATTTCTAAGATGTTTGGAACATTGATCTGTATGATGTATTTTTATTTATTTATTTATTTTTGTACAGGACAATGTTGATTCCAAAAGTAGACCTTTGCGCTTCCTTATAGCCTACTATATAACTTTTTTATTTTATTTGGAAAATGTCACATTCATGTCATGTGTAAGAAATTGACTAAAGCTAAGCCAAGCTTTGAACATTTTTTTAAAAATTAAAGAATATGGTACTACATTAGATAAAATTAAGAACAAAAAAAGCAAGAAAGACCTACTTTGAATTGTTGTAATTCTACCCCTGCATGACCTACTTTATTTTACATTTTCTTATGATGTTATTTTCTAGGCTACTTGTTGTGAGGTGTATATGTACAAATATTTGTTGATAAAAATAAATAAATAAAAAGGTTTTAAACAATTAAAGAAAGGCAAATAAATATAAAATATTTACCTAGCTGAGAACGTAAAACAAACCAACAAATAAATAAAAACTGACAAAGAAAATATAGCCTACATTAATAAATAGGCCGGTAATAAAATAAATTAAGTCAAATACATATAAAAAAGCTAATTACTGGACTTGTGAGAAAGCAAATAAATAAATACATAGGCTTAAATAAGGACAGACAAAGAAAATAAATGACTTGACGGAGAAGAAAAAATAAAGAAAATTAATACTAACAAAGAAAATATCCTATAGGCTAGCAGTAAACAAATAACAAATAAACAAGCATCGAAGGGACTAAATAGATATTTTATAAGAAAAAATATATATAATTGCTATAATTTATTCACAAAACATGCGAGCTGATGTGTGAAAATTCATGGTCACCAAAGTTCCTGCCTAAATTAAATGTATTTACATAGTTTATTATGCCAGTGGTGGCTAATATATACAATCAGTGATGCTGATTGGTCTGAGTCTGAGAGGTGTTTTGTACCGGACAGGGCGAGCAGAGAGGGGAACTCGCGGCAGTTGTGCACTCCGGTCGAGTCCGTGGCGCAGGACATCCACAGGTTCTCGTACAGGGTGGAGGTGGTGATCACTGTCCCATCCAACGACGACACCTTCCAGTAGCGGTTCGGGATTGTGATGCCAACCATGACCCAACTCACAAAGCCAAGAAATAAAGCTACGACTTCAACAACGGGATCCATGACAGATCACACCGGCTCCAAAACCATCCACAATCAGCGTCAGTCCTCCCGAGTTATGTGTTTCTCTGCTTTATTTAGGCTTTGCTGAGAAATGATTTGGCTATTTACTTCCAGGTGTTGTTGATTTCGCGAGCTGAGCCAGTATTTCCATGGAGAGAAAGAGATTACACCAGTGACACTCAAAACGGGTTGTTCAAAGCAGCGGTCATTTATAGGCTCTGTTTGCCCTCCCCTCTCCTGTCCTGCTTTTGCATTTACACCCCGAAACTCAGCAGCTGGTTATCACTAAAGTCCAATGTTCGTGGCCTGACCTTCACTGAAGTAGGCTATGCATCCGTTATGGACGATTACTTTGCTGACGAGGAAACCCGTTGCCACTGAAAAGTATAAGCTTCAAGGAGTAGTTGACTTTTGAAAAAAATTAAGGTTTTTGATGAAAACATTCAAGCATTTTTCGTCCAAAAGACACCTTTAGTGCAAACTGTTCAAAGGGCTTTAAAGTTTAAACGACACCAGACGATTAATAAATAAACGATTCCAGACGATTGATGGTCTTATCAAGTGAAACGATCGCTCATTTAATATATAAATAACAAAGTTTAACTTGTATAAGCTCAAATGCTCGCCTTGCTCTGTTCTGTGATGAGCGTTCGTGACTCTCCTGATCGTACTCGTTCATCAAAATGAACGAATCTTTTTCGTTCAATGAGTCCGAGTCATTTGGTTCATTCAACGAACGAAACGAACGAACTGACTCGGAAAAAGATTCGTTCATTTTGATGAACAATACTTTGTTACACTTTAGTTTGGGGTCCAGTTCTCAACTAGTTGCTTATTCTAAACAATGCTGGGTTGTTTGAACCCAAATTTGGGTCAAATATGGACAAACCCAAATGTTGGGTTGAACATGTCATTTAAAATTTTAACCCAACTTCAACTTTCACGTTAAAAACTGTAAATTTTTTATTTGCATTTTAACCCAACATTTGGGTTTGTCCATATTTGACCCAAATTTGGGTTTAAACAACCCAGCATTCTTTGGTAACGCTTCCTTTTACAGTCCAGTTACCCATGCACTATGTACTTATTTTACACTCTAAAAAATGCTGGGTTGTTTTAACCCAACTTTGGGTCAAATATGGACTAACCCAGCCGTTGGGTTAAATTTTTACATTACATTTTTAACCCAACATTTCGGGTTTGTCCATATTTGACCCAAAATTGGGTTAAAACAACCCAGCATTTTTTAGAGTGTAGTAACTACAATTACTGGGTAATAATAACTACTAACCCTGAACCTATAAACCTACCCTACCTTATATTAGCCAGTACTTTCTAGGTAAGTACACTGTAAGTACTGTACTGTAAATGGAAGTGTTACCCATTCTTTATAGTGTGCATATTACTAAGATATTGGCTGTTTATATTTACACTCTAAACAATGCTGGGTTGTTTCAACCCAAATTTGGGCCAAATATGGACAAACCCAAATGTTGGGTTACCTAGCAAGGTCTCATTTTTTTAGATTTCGTTACAAGCTGTTGTAGGCAACAAAGAGCGCAACAAAGAGCGTTACAATAAATTTGTGTAATTCTTTCAAACTTTAACCTGGCTGGCTTAATAATAATAGACAGTTTTAGTGGATTTTAATAGGCTAGCCTTTAGTCAAAGTTTAGTCAAATGTTTTGGATCTTTTCTAAAAGGACACTATCAAAATGGGAACTACGGTCGCACTGATTAAATGAACAACTGAAGAAGCTGTTGAGAGTGTTTATTGTCTCTTTATCAGTCTCTGCTTCAGATATCCTCATACATTCATATATTCATATAACAGACCAGCACACGCACAGTCACTAAACCTTCAATCTACATCACAGTCAAGTCAGGTCGCTTCATTTTCATCTACAGTTAATACAGGCTTCACTGAACACTGAAATGCTTGTGAGGAGACCTAAACACAAAACAGACACAGTAGGAAGACATTTTGCACAATCACAAAGGTACTTAAAAAAAATAAAGCAACTTATAATGACATTATTAAGTAAATGGTGTAGCCTACTAACCCTATTAAAAAAGAGAATTTATACAACATTATATACATCATATTCAAAATATATATTACAAACGATTACTATAACCACAGGCAATGTTTTTATCAACACATTTAAACAAATATTGCATCATTCCTGTGCACACACCTGACCAATGTCTCCGATTAAGTGTGTCAACATTCACAAGAAAGTCACTGATGATATCACAGAAATGCCTAAAGACCAACTTGTTTAAATAAAGCAAATGACAAGAAAAGCCGTCATTAATGTTTAATAGCTAAGAATCCATATCTGAAAATACATAATGTTAACAAAATATGACACAGCAGAGGCTGAAGTTCAAGTAGCAATAAGCAAAACTTTTTCTTTTGTTTTATCATGAAATCTCTCCGAAGAACTATTGATTTTAGTGTCTTACTATACAAAGACCTATAAGTGATTAACTTATTTTATCTATCTATCTATCTATCTATCTATCTATCTATCTATCTATCTATCTATCTATCTATCTATCTATCTATCTATCTATCTATCTATCTATCTATCTATCTATCTATCTATCTATCTATCTATCCATCATCCACCCATCCATCCATCCACCCACCCACCCATCCATCCATCCATCCATCCACCCACCCACCCACCCATCCATCCACCCACCCACCCATCCATCCATCCATCCATCCATCCATCCATCCATCCATCCATCCATCCATCCATCCATTCATCCATCCATCCATCCATCCATCCATCCATCTATCCATCCATCCACCCATCCATCCATCCATCCATCCACCCACCCACCCATCCATCCATCCATCCATCCATCCATCCACCCACCCACCCATCCATCCATCCATCCATCCATCCATTCCCCACCCACCCACCCACCCACCCACCCACCCACCCACCCACGCACCCACCCACGCATCCATCCATCCATCCATCCATCCATCCATTCACCCACCCACCCATCCATCCACCCACCCACCCATCCATCCATCCATCCATCCATCCATCCACCCACCCACCCACCCATGCATCCATCCATCTATCCATCCATCCACCCACCCACCCACCCATCCATCCATCCATCCATCCATCCATCCATCCACCCACCCACCCATGCATCCATCCATCTATCCATCCATCCATCCACCCACCCACCCATGCATCCATCCATCTATCCATCCATCCATCCACCCACCCATCCATCCACCCACCCACCCACCCATCCATCCATCCATCCATCCATCCAAAGTTTCACATTACTGTATTTAGTGAGGTACAGTAATTGAGTACAAGACACTGATTGAATATGTATGTTTCACATTTTTACTGCATGGACTTTGCAATTCTAATTTGTTTAGAGCATTGTGCAAAAGAAAAAAAAGACACCCTTATTTACAACAAACATAAACTCCCTTCGGGTAGATCGGTGCACAACTGAAACAATATCACAGTACATATTGGAACTGAATACAACATGCATATACTGTAAATCATTCATGCACATCTCTTCTCATCAGTGAAAGCTGAGGTTCACCTGCGAGAAATTGTTCAATTTAGGATAAAAAAGTTTTTTTCTACAGTAAAGATAAAAAAAAAATTGCTTGACGGATTTTGAAAACTAGTTCAACATTTTTGTATGTGATGACTCAAGCAATGAAATGAGGACTATTCGTTTTATATGGAATGACTATTCAGCATGACTGATATGACATAAGCAAATGATAATGCTATAAAACAGCAGAGAGTTGTATGAAAGCAATTGTTGCATGTCCAAAAGCATTTGCAATTTGTTGGAAGGAATGAGAAACTGCTACTATGATGTGCACAAATGACCAAAAGTTGTGGAGGTTGAACTAACTGTTGTGAAAATGTAAATAGTGATGTGAGAAATGCACCAAAGTGACTGAGAAAAACTGTAACAATATGATGGATTTAGACCACAATAATTTATTAGTATAGTTTAGATCCTCCTTTTGCAGTCAATACAGCATCAATTTTTTTATTCGATTCTGATCCTTTCTTCTTCCAGAACAGTGGAAAGGTCACGATGTGATGCCGGTGGAGGAAAACATTTTCTGACTTGCTCTTCCAAAGTACTCCAACATGGCTCAAACACATTTAGATCTGGTGACAGTGCAGGACATGGCAAATGTTTCATGTTCATCAATGTGTGTGTGTGTGTGTGTATTGGTGCATTATCATGCTGATAACACCCCACCCCCCTCCAGGTGAAACATTATATAATGGTACAAAAAAAGGTACAAAGCTGGGGAGTCTCCTATAAAGTACAAAAGCGAAAATGAACTAATATGTACAGTACTAATATCTACACTTGAGGTAATATGTACTTTTAAAGTACTATGTACCTTTAAGGTAAGTACCATTTAGGGGTCAATAAGGTATAAAAGCAGTGACGCACGCACCCATCAAGAACAGTAGGGAATGGTATGATATTACGCATCTTTTGGAGAGACAGTGAAGTTGGACTCATCAGAGAACATGTTTCATGTCTACAACCCAAGATTTACACTGTTGAATGGCATGAGAGACCAAAGGTTTGGCTATAGCAGCCCGACTATGAATGTTGACTCTGTGGAGCTCCAGACTGAACAGGAGAGTCGAGGTGCACATTTAATTCTGCAGTGAGTTAGGCGGCTGTGGCTTTACGGTTCTTGAATACAATCAGGAATGATAGACTCCGCTTGCGTCGACAGTTGGATGTGGTTTTTCCTACGTGGATGAGGTGTGCCGACATTAACCTGTACACCATAGCTCTCGACTTGCTGTCCTGCTCACAGATGAGCAGTGAGACGCGCACCAACAATTTATTAGAGACGCACACTCTAAAAAATGCTGGGTTGTTTTAACCCAACTTTGGGTCAAATATGGACAAACCCAGCCACTGGGTTAAATTTTTCCATTACATTTTTAACCCAACGTTTGGGTTTGTCCATATTTGACCCAACGCAACATTTTTAGTGCACCAATAATAAAATTTGGGCCGACACCGATAACATGATAATTCTTTTTATTTGAATGCGGAAACGATACATTTTTATATCATGTCATATATGTGGCAAATCAGTGCCACAAACTGTCCAGAAGGCAACTTTTTGTCCAACCCGCTACACTCTAAAAAATGCTGGGTTGTTTTAACCCAACTTTGGGTCAAATATGGACTAACCCAGCCGTTGGGTTAAATTTTTACATTACATTTTTACCCAACATTTCGGGTTTGTCCATATTTGACCCAAAATTGGGTTAAAACAACCCAGCATTTTTTAGAGTGTACACTCGAAACAATGCTGGGTTGTTTGAACCCAAATTTGGGTCAAATATGGGCAAACCCAAATGTTGGGTTAAAAACGTCATTTCAAATTTTAACTTCAACTTTCAACCGTAAATTTTTTTAATTGCATTTTTAACCCAACATTTGGGTTTGTCCATATTTGACCCAAATTTGGGTTGAAACAACCCAGCGTTTTTTTGTTTTTTTTTTAAAGTGTAACAATAAAGTGGCCGGTTTGTACACTCAAAAAAATGCTGGGTTGTTTTAACCCAACATTGGGTCAAACATGGACTAACCCAGCCGTTGGGTTAAATTTTTACATTACATTTTTAACCCAACATTTCGGGTTTGTCCATATTTGACCCAAAATTGGGTTAAAACAACCCAGCATTTTTTAGAGTGTATTATATACACTCTATAAAATGCTGTGTTGGGTCAAATATGGACAAACCGGAATGTTGGGTTAAAAATGTAATTTCAAATTTTAACCCAACTTTAACTTTCACTTTCAACTGTAAATTGTTGTTTAATTACATTTTTAACCCAACATTTGGATTTGTCCATATTTGACCCACATTTAAGTTGAAACAACCCAGCGTTTGGTTGTTTTAACCCAATTTTGGGTAAAATATGGACAAACTGAAACATTGGATTAAAAATGTAATTTAAAAATTGAACCCAATGGCTGGGCATTTTTTAGAGTGTACACACATTATATACATACATAGTCAATGTATCAAATAATGTTGAGGACCGAAGGTGCCGGCACGGAGTTGAAGCGCTAGCACGTGATAAGCAGATAGGTTTTAAAGGTCAGGTTTATGAATAGCTTGCTTGACTATGACTTAACTTTAATTGCTCTTTTAACAAACACAATAGTTTTCACATCACCTAAATGACACTTTTGATAAGTGGATGTTTATGGGGACCATAGAAAGAGTTCTGTCAGAAAGCAGACTTTTTGCAGAGATGCTGAATCATGCTCATATCCTCCGTCAGATCGATATTGTTCAGTTCAGACCCTTCTCTAACACAGCAAACTCAACTGTCAACCCTCCCGTTTTTTCCGGGTTTCTCACGTATTTTTGCTCTTTTCCCGCTGTCTTCCCGTTTTAGTATCTTCTCGTAAAATATCCCGTTTTTTTACTATGATTGTGTGAGACGTTCGAGCTCGGGCTGATTCGGCTTGAAGTCGTTTATCCTCGGATGCGGCGCCGCGCGCGCTGGCCGGAGACACACTGGCTGTGTGGCGTGTCCGTTTTTATTTCGGCTCCCATGTTAACAGATTAGAGCTTGCACACTGCCTGCGTGACACGCGCGTCTCCAGAAAACGCGTGCATGCTAGAAATAGAACTGACGCCTATTTTTTCAAGCGACATGCAAGCGTGTTGAAAGCGTTTCCAGGCAAAAAAATAAATAAAAAATAGGAAACGATGTTTATATGTCATTTTGTACTCGAATAGCCTACATTTTACATTTTGATGTTTGAAAGTCAAGGTTTTTACATAAATTCAGATATCAATGTAATTTAAACAAATAATAATTATAGTAATCGATTTATATTGCCATTAGTTTGCCTATATATTAATTTAAGGTCATATAACATATGAATAAAATATCTTTTTCTTTTTTTTCCATTTGTTTCTTATGCTCTTAACAATGTGATTACACGAAGAAGAAGAAAAAACGTTTGGAAAAAAACGTTCTGGGCCTCAGGAGGATATAAAGATACGATAGGCTACAATAACAACAGTGTGTCTTCTGAGTGACGGTCCACCACCAGGCTAAATATAGGCTCTTGAAAACTACACAAAATGTGTAAATGTAATTGAAATAAACAGACAGCCCACTTCCCTATTTTGTGGGTTTTGGAAGATGTGATAACAGTTGAAATTGTTGTCGCAAAGGCAAGAGCAACACACCGCTAATCCAAATGTAGATTTTTTTTCTTTAAATGACACTATCTAGGCTAGTTATTAACTCTTTAGACTTTTAAGGATTCGTGCTTTATTTTTAAAGTTTGTGGGTAAGAATCGTGTAAAAAAAATCCCTTATTTTGGGGATGGATTCCGGGAAAACTCCCTTATTTTCAGTGTTCAATGTTGACAAATCAATTCTGACATGGAGCTCTATGGGAGATCAATTATCCCTGTTTACGCTGTTAAATCAAATTGTGCAATTGACACGTGAAAGTGTCTTTTAAATGACACCTGTGTGCCGTATAAAACCAAAGACAGACGAGATTAGCCGGTAAAAATGTGTTTGTTTACTCAGCACGATTTCCACAAGCAGGATTGAAACGTGTGGGAACATGTCAGTGGGAAATATGTGTGTGGGATATTTGTTTGCCTATTTTACACAGAAGAAAGTGTCATGTAAACACACTTAGGCATATTTGTGGTAGCGTGTTAACAAGGTTGTGAGTAGCTAAATGAAGTTTGAGCTCTGAACCCAAGACGCTGTAAATCTTTTTTTATGATTCCTTTATTGTGTTGTGTGACATCAATAGTTGAGTGAACTCAAAACTCATACTTTTTAAATAGCTAGGAAAACATTTGCCTCGGTTTTGTTTGACTGATTGGAAAACGACCCGTACTTGGATTAAGATCGTTGGATTTGCTGTAATACAAGTAAAACAAAAATGCTTTAATAAAAGTTTTCCATTTACTACATAAAATGAGAGAGAGAAAAAACAATCAGATCTAATCTAAACTAAACTTGTACAACACTAAAATTGACTTAAATGGGATTAAATTATATTTGGGATCTTGACTTTTTGAAAATGCGTTAGTGCTTAATTTAATATGATGTCCCACAAACTTCAATAAAGCTAAGACATGTCAAGTCACAGACAAACAGAAGAGTTATTTTCATCATTTGCTTTATCAGTTAATTAGTAACCCCTATGCAGTGTTATAAAATGATGTCACTGATGGCAACCATAAACAACAGCATTGTAAAGCTGAGATGTCTTAACATGTGCATGAGATTAATAATGTGAGAACCAATTGTACCCAACATGAAATTGGATGCTATTATCAGCCATTATCTTAAATAAACATGTTTTACAGGGAATTTGTTACTTTCAAGGTCTGAAAGTTGTTGACTTGAATCAACGTTGGAGATAGTCCCACATCCAAGTCTCTGAGCTAATGATGCACGGAGGACAGTGACTTTGTAAGTGACTATTTAACCAGCAGTTTCAGAAATTAAAGCAGTTTTTTCCTTACCACAATTCCCAGATCTTTAGACTAATGAATCTAAAACTTCCCCAGCGATTTTTACAGAGAATGCACTCAGTAAAAGCTAATTAGGCAATTAAATATGTTAGAGTCATAGAATGGAAATCAGCATTTTAAAAATGTCCCGGTGTTTTTAATCATTAAAGGAGTAGGTTCAATGTCCAAATGAGAGTTTCAGTGCAGCTTCAAAGGGCTTTAAACGATTCCAGACGATGAATAAGGGTCTTATCAAGCGAAACGATCGCTCATTTAATAAATAAATAACAAAGTTTAAGTTTTATAAGCTCAAATGCTCGCCTTGCTCTGTTCTGTGATGCGCGTTCGTGACTCTCCTGTTCGAACTCATTCATCAAAACGAACGAGTCATTTCGTTCTTTCCGTTCGTTGAATGAACCAAATAACTCGAAAAAAGATTTGTTCATTTTGATTCGAACAGGAGAGTCACGAACACGTATCACAGAACAGGGCAAGGCGAGCATTGAGCTTAGAAAACTTAAACTTTTATTTATTTTTGAAATGAGCGATCGTTTCGCTTAATAAGACCCTTATTCATCGTCTGGTGTCGTTTAAAGCCCGTTGAACAGTTTTCAGTTTGCACTGAAACTGTCTTTTGGACCTTAAACCGTTTGGTTCCCATTGAAGTCCAATGGAGGAAAATGCTTGAATGTTTTCATCAAAAACCTTAATTTCTTTTCGACTGAAGAAAGAAAGACATGGACATCTTGGATGACATGGGGGTGAGTAAATTATCAGCAAAAGTTTTTTTTTTAAAAGTGAACTACTCCTTTAAGGGATATCCAGTCTTACTGAGGCAAACATAATATAAAATCATTATAAACCTTACTAGGCAGTACAACGGGACATCAAACTGAAATAAAACTTACATTAGCATGAGTGGAGGACAAACAAAACTGGGAGAAAAGGTGATTTTATATTTATAATATAAGCATTTATCCCAGTACCTCTTAGATAAACTGCATAAGACAGAAATAATGATATCTGTAAGGTTAAACAATATGTTTTGTGAATCCGTTTCGTGCTGTACACGACGATTAGCATGAACACAGTGTACCTGTCAAAGGTTTAAAAGTCAATAAAAATTAGAAATAGGATTGTGTGGGTGTTTGAATCGAGATCTTTTAACAATGAATCATGCAGATCTGTGTTTCAGTAGGAGCAGAAATTAAAGTCGTACAGATACACACACACACACACACACACTTTCACAGTCCACAGCACATTTAAACCGACGGTTGATGAACTGTGACTTGTAAGAAAATGAATTACAAGGTTGACCCAGGTCACGCATGACACTTCCAAACAAACCAGACAAATAATGTGCAAGGCACGCAAATACACTTTAGCAAACACACATTTTAATTCTTTAACACATGTGAGGTCTTACTTAAGTTATCAAAATATTGATTACCATTAGTGTAAATGCAGTTATATATTAAAGGTGCATGCTATTACAATACACCTCATCCATAACGACAAATCTTTGGCAATCATCGGTAGATGAACTGCATTAAAACAATTTAATGATTACAGAGAAATAAAACATAGTTTTTAGTTTATTCCAACCCCACATTTCTATACATACCAAAAAGAGCTGGCGTAATTATGAAAGGCATGGCAGAATAATACAAAATAAAAAAGGGATAGGCTTCCTTATGGTTTTTATGTGATTATAAGATTTTATGAAATCATTAAGTCTCTTTTCTGAACAGGAAAGGAATCAAAGTACGCTTCTCAGAAACGTCACATTAGGACTTTGCACCTTTGGACACGGCCAAACCAATAAGACCAGCCAATCCGGCCACACCTAATCCGATACCGCCAACGATCGCCATGCCAACCAAGCCATCTGAAAAGAACGGAGAGATTTCTTCACTTGTATCTTTAATGCAACAGATTGAGTATGTTTACATGTGCATCTGCTGGATATCAACAGATATCACACTATTCATGTAAACATGGTTGTAAGCAGTGTTACAAGAAATGTAATCAGATTACTTTTTTTCCAAGTAACTAGTAAAGTAACGCTTTACTTTTGATTTTACAAGAAAATATCAGAGTTTTTCCAAATAGTTACTTTGTTTCCACATTTGACTGACAGCTCTCCTGTCCTCATGTTGAGATAAATCGTTGTGTGTGTGAACATGATTGTTACTGTAGTTCTAGACTAAACGTGAGCATTTAATCATCTCACTTGCACAAAAACAGATTCAGTATTCCTTAAAAATGAATAAAAACAGTAAAATGTAAAATCAGAATATTATACAAACCTGAAATAATTCAATGTTGAATTACACAAATATACTTTATGTATTTAATCTCACTTTAAAGTCTTTGCTGCTGGCCTTCGATGATCAAACTCAACTGTACTGAGTTGCATTTTGAGTAAATTTGCATTTTCTTCAGCCCGAAGCTTATTCATTTCACATTTGATGTGAAAGGCCCTTTATGTTTGGCAAAAATATAATTTTTTTGTTATTAAAAATAAAAACAGCCCAGCCCAGATGAGAAAAAGTAACCCATTACATTCTATAAAAAGTAACTAAATAATACAATTAGTTAGCGAGTAACGCAATAATGCATAACTTTGAAACGTAACTTTCTACAACATTGGTTGTATGACAATATACTAGAGCCAGACCGATATATCGGTAGACCGATATTATCGGCCGATATTAGGCATTTTCCAAACTATCGGTATCGGCAGTTATAATGGCCGATAAATGAATATTTCGAAAATAAAATAAAATAGGACTAAACACGCTTGAACCATGTCATGAGTGTTGGAGTTGTATAGTTTGTCCACCAGAGGGCACTCTACACCGTCCCTGTTGGCAACACTCGTTGAGTTGGTCACGATACATACATTGCTTGAATAACAATTAAAAGAACATCCCCATCAGTTCTCTTAACTCAAATAAGCATGACAAAAAATAAATAAATAAATATCGGCCGATATATCGGAATATCGGATTTTAAAACCCCAAAATATTTGTATCGGCCTTCAAAATCCTTTATCGGTCGGGCTATAAAATATACACGTGCGTTTCCATTCCTGCTGTTATGCAGGACACTGCCACTGGTTATCAGCAGTACATTTGGCATATCGACAAAGCTTAATTTTAAGCAGCGATTTCTCTATTATTCATATGATGCTAATATGCTGATTTTTAGGGGAGTCCTTGCAGAGTTAAATGCGTTCATTCTTTAAAAAAAAAACATATTATTTTTTTGGTTTTAATTTTGAATGGTAGCGTATGTCACAAAATCCTATTTAATAAGGCCACTGACTGATGTTTGTCTTGTCTGTCGTTGTATCTCACCTTTTCTTAGCGCATCGTTGATGAGTTTCTCCAGTTCCAGGGCCTGTTTGTTACCTGGTTCAGTCTTCAGCAGAGTACGAATGTACTTCAGTGCTTTCTCATACTCCTGAGAAGAGAAGAAAAGATAGATGCAGGGTGGTAAACAGAGCTAAACAAAGTGAGAAAGATTACATTCATACATCTCCCTTATTATGAGAATGACTTCTGAAAGATCATGTGACACTGAAGACTGGAGTAATGATGCTGAAAATCAGCTTTCATCACAGGAATATATTACACTTTAAAATATATGAAAACAGAAAAGCTATTTTATTTTCTAATAATATTTTAAGGCTTTTACTGTATTTTTGGTCAAGTAAATTCATTGATGAGAATAAAATACATCTTTAAAAAGAGGCATTCAATATATGAAGAGTTCAGATGCAAAAGCCTCTAAATGCCATTTGAAATTTTCTTCTTTAATGATGATTTTTATCAAACTTGTATATTTAAGTTCAGTAATTTCACTTAAATGGCAATGATAATTACCTATTAATTGTTATTTAAGTGAAATTACTGAACTTAAATATACAAGTTTGATAAAAATCATCATTAAAGAAGAAAATTTCAAATGGCATTTAGAGGCTTTTGCATCTGAACTCTTCATATATACACTGTAAGAGCCACATAGGGATTAGTTCACCTGAATTAATAATTTAGTAAAAATAGTAAGAAAATATTTCATGAAGGTTTATAAGAATTATTATTTTATTTATTTTTGGATTTAAAATGTATATTTAGTAATGCTTAGATTTAATTATTTTGAGCTTCCAGTCAGATCGCACTACGTCATAACGCAAGTGATTGGATTTTTTTTGGTTTGAAGTTAGAGACGTTGGAAGCAACACAGTTTTTTGACCGTGCGTACCCCATGTAACAGTTTTTGTTTTATGTTTTAGAAGTAAACATTTAAAAAGAATATCGTGGTTTGCTCGTGTTTCAAATACTGGTTACAATTTGACTGACTTCAAAAGGTGGTACAGAAGAATTAAACGCACAATAGGTGCCACTGCCACTACATACACTCTAAAAAATGCTGGGTTGTGTCAACCTAAATTTGGGTCAAATATGGACAAACCCAAATGTTGGGTTAAAAATGTAATTAAACAATTTACAGTTGAAAGTTGAAGTTGGGTTAAAATTTTAAAATTACATTTTTAACCCAACATTTGGGTTTGTCCATATCAAATTTGGGTCAAAAATGGACAAACCCAAATGTTGGGTTAAAAATGTAATTTTAAAATTTTAACATAACTTCAACTTTCACTTTCAACTGTAAATTGATTAATTACATTTTAACCCAACATTTAGGTTTGTCCATATTTGACCCAAATTTAATATGGACAAACCCAAATGTTGGGTTAAAAATGTAATTAATTTAACATTTTAACCCAACTTCAACTTTCGCTTTCAACTGTAAATTGTTTCATTATATTTTTAACCCAACATTTGGGTTTGTCCACATTAAATTTGGGTCAAATATGGACAAACCCAAATGTTGGGTTAAAAATGTAATTTTAAAATTTTAACCCAACTTCAACTTTCAACTGTAAATTGTTTAATTACATTTTTAACCCAACATTTGGGTTTGTCCACATTTGACCCAAATTTAATATGGACAAACCCAAATGTTGGGTTAAAAATGTAATTAATTTAACATTTTAACCCAACTTCAACTTACGCTTTCAACTGTAAATTGTTTCATTATATTTTTAACCCAGCATTTGGGTTTGTCCACATTAAATTTGGGTCAAATATGGACAAACCCAAATGTTGGGTTAAAAATGTAATTTTAAAATTTTAACATAACTTCAACTTTCACTTTCAACTGTAAATTGATTAATTACATTTTAACCCAACATTTAGGTTTGTCCATATTTGACCCAAATTTAATATGGACAAACCCAAATGTTGGGTTAAAAATGTAATTAATTTAACATTTTAACCCAACTTCAACTTTCGCTTTCAACTGTAAATTGTTTCATTATATTTTTAACCCAACATTTGGGTTTGTCCACATTAAATTTGGGTCAAATATGGACAAACCCAAATGTTGGGTTAAAAATGTAATTTTAAAAATTTTAACCCAACTTCAACTTTCAACTGTAAATTGTTTAATTACATTTTTAACCCAACATTTGGGTTTGTCCACATTTGACCCAAATTTAATATGGACAAACCAAATGTTGGGTTAAAAATGTAATTAATTTAACATTTTAACCCAACTTCAACTTACGCTTTCAACTGTAAATTGTTTCATTATATTTTTAACCCAGCATTTGGGTTTGTCCACATTAAATTTGGGTCAAATATGGACAAACCCAAATGTTGGGTTAAAAATGTAATTTTAAAATTTTAACCCAAGATCAACTTTCGCTTTCAACTGTAAATTGTTTAATTACATTTTTAACCCCAGTTTGGGTTGAAACAACCCAGCATTTTTTAGGCCCCGTCCACACTACTGCGTTTTCGTTTAAAAACGGAGACCTTTTGCTACGTTTGCACCTCCCGTCCAGACTAAAACGGGAAAAACAAAGACCTAAAACGGAGAAGTTTAGAAACGCTGCAGCTGCATTTTGAATCTCCGGAGGGCGTTTTAGTGTGGAGGAGGAGTTTACAAACGACGACGGCTCTATGATTGGGTGTTATCAGTCATGACGTGTCCTTCCCTGATTCGCCAACCACTGTTTACACCAGCGCGCGCATGCCCAGTGTTGGTGAATGGTCACGTGATCCGCGTTTTCAGTCGTTTTAGTGTGGACGGAGATAAATTCTAATACGCAGGTAAAACGCTGGTGTGGACGGAGATCGTTTTCGTTTTAATTCTCCGTTTTTAAACAAAAACGCAGTAGTGTGGACGGGCCTTAGAGTGTATGCTTTTTCCATGATGTTGGGGTAAAATATGAGCAGGACGGCCTCAACAGGTTTACGTCTAACACAGCTACTTCATCTGAAACTCTGATTGAACCGTTTATACATTCCACTTGTTTATATAATGAAGTGACAATAAAGTGACCAAACTGAAATTATGCAGTAAAGTCATAGGCTTCCAGGAACATAGTTGAGAAACACTGATTTAATTAGATGACAAAGATATGTGATATAAAAAACAACAACATTAGCAGTGACGTCATCATCGTCCCAGATAACAAATTGGATTTGTCTGTGAAAATACTAACCCACCTTGAGTCTGTAGTTTGCAACAGCCAGGTAGAAGAGAAAATCTCTCTGATCGTCTTTTTTACTCGCTTGAACCAGTTCTGGCAAAAGAAATATTAATCACGTTTTACTGAATTTGAAGTCAAGAACATTAAAGCTGGACCACAAGCAGGCCCAAACTAAAGGGATAGTTAAACTTCTGTCATCACCTGCTCACTCTCATGTCGTTCCAAACCTGTATGAGTTTCTTTCTTCTGTTGAACACATTAAAGAGATTTTGAAGAAAGTTGCTAACCAGACAGTTGAGTTGTAGCCATTGACTTGCATAGTATTTTTTCTGGCTACCATCGACTGTTTGATTACCAACATTCTTCAAAATCTCTTTAAAGGGATAGTTCACTTTGAAATTAATTTTTGATATGTTTTATCTTACCTCAAGGGCATCCAAGATGTAGGTGTCTTTGTTTCCACAGTATTTTCAATTTTGATATTTTTAGGTCAAACCGTTCTTTTCTGTCAGTCATATAATGGAAGTCTATGGTCACCACCTCAAAGAGCATGCACAGAGAAGTCCAAATTAAACAAGATTTGATGACTCGTAAATGTAAGTACACATTGATGGCCTAAGACACGAAACAAGCGGTTTGTGTGAGAAAACGAACAGTATTTATATAGTTTTTACCTCTTGTAACCACAGCCACGTCCAAGTGTTCTGAGGGTGCGGGCGCTTTGTGACTGTGGTTAAATCATGTTTGATTTGGACTTCTCTGTGAATGCTCTTTGAGGTGGTGACCATAGACCTGCATTATATGACTGACAGACAAGAACGGTTTGACCCTAAAATATCAAAATTGAAACTACTTGCGGAAACAAAGACACCTACATCTTGGATGCCCTTGAGGTAAGCTAAAACATACCAAAAATTACTTTCAAAGTGAACTATCCCTTTAATGTGATCAACAGAAGATAGAAACTCATACAGATTTGGAACGACATGAGAGTGAGTAAATGCTGACAGGATTTTCATTTTTGGGTGAACTGTCCCTTAACCAAAAACTAAGACTTGCTGAAGTACTGACCTTCCAAAAGATGAATGCCTTTTACAATATCATTTGTGTACTTGCTTCTGATCAAACACCAGGCGTATTCAAAGGTGGTTTCCTTTGAAACAGGTCCTTTCAACAGCTCTGCATTATACTTCTTCTCAAACCTCTGGAAGAGAAAAAAAGTCCCATCAGTGGATGGGTACTGGGAATCAGATTCACTCAGTTGCATCAGTGGGAGGATGATGTCAGGATCATGTGCTCCCCCTGGCCGACAAACACAGACTAACTTTTATAGAAAGAATTTGTCTCCATCGTGAGTTATAGCAGAGAATCATCTCTTTCCATTTATGTAATAGGTCAGATGGTAGGTGTGACAAAACTAATAACATAGGTATTTTTATCTTAAGGGTGTATGCAGGTCTAGTCTTACATAAGTCATTAACTTACAACAAAATCCCTTTAAGACTGTGTGTAAAGTCTTTGCTAACATTGAGTTGTGGATACATCAACAGACATAGCAGCTACGTCATGTTCATTGTTGATGTTTTGATGCGTTTTAGTAACTTAGAGCTGCGTCAACTGAAACTTCCGATTATAACCGAATAGCGATGATTTTGCTACATATAACCTTTATCGATTTCATTTTGGATTCGCAGTCGTTAAAGGCGAGAATTAAAATGTTTTACCTTTAGATCTTCTGGTGCCACTACATCTGACACAATCGCCTCCATGTTCGCGGAAAATCCAACAACACTAGCTTGTTCACGAAGTTGTCAAAATAAAAGACAGTGATAACGTCATATTCCGTTGTATCTGTCTTCCCATTTTTAATAAACCATGACCATGGTATTTTAATATATATCATGGCCCTGAAATGATTAACATGTGTTTGGTACTCCAGAATCCTTAAAAATATGGTATTAATATTATTATTTTTTCAAAAAAATCATCGTATTATTCGTGATAGTATATTCAATTTATTATAGTCATTTTTTATACGAAGCTCAAATACATAAATAAAAGACTAAAAACCGTAGTGCATGACTCTCGTTTCCTGACATCTTAAATATTAAACCCAGATGTTGTGTTAAGGTAAACGAGACATCTATGTGAAGAAATTATTCTAAAAAGGGAGAAACTGTCATTGAATTGTGTCTATTTGGGGTAACGTTACATAAAGTTTCGAATAGTCTTATCAATTTAATTCCAAAGATGTTTATCCCCACCAGATCCCAACCCACCACCAATGATATTAAACACGATAAATAATTGCGCAAAACAATTTGAAATATGATGGCCGTGCTCATAACGTTTCGTTAACAAGTTAAATAATCCAACAAGAGCTTGAAAACTTAAAACTTTATTGTCTAAACAAATTAGTTGGAAACAAAACCTACTACAATTACTAGTTATTATCAATATGACGTAGTAGTACCATATTTGTGTGGATAGGCTTATTTACTTAATTGTGTGTGTGTTTATAAATTCGGTCCAATGATTTTAGCAATATAATTATTGTGACTTTTATTATGGACAAAGCATTTCCGGTTGTCATTTCAAGTCTTCCGTTAGGTGTCACTCTCTTCACGCGCCTCTGAGAGCAACTCGACACACTCCGGTCACGTGGTATACCCGAGTAGGACGGCCATCTTCCCTAAAACACAAACAACAAGAGCGTACTAGACATCAACACGCAACGACCATTGGAGAGGGGGAGAGAGAGAAAGAGAGAGCAAAAAACCGTAAAAACGGAACACGATTCTCGAGGAGGAGCACAGAACACAAACAACTGCACATGCATCCAAAGTGAAGATCGTAGAGTTCGACGGGGCGACTGGACAGTAAAAATCGCATCGACAGCTCCAGAAATACGGTCAGTGTCAACTGTGCGCCTCTCTCTTTCTCTCTCCTTGAATGTCTGAAGCGTTTAATGGCAGATGGATGTTGCATTAAGTTTTATGCAAACTTGGAAGGGGAAGGTCAGTGTGTATGCGAGCAGCAAATGTGCATTAGAGGCCAGCTCTTGGTTCCGTGGACATACATTGTGCTGGTTTAAGCAGAGCGGCTTCTGTATGTTTGGGAAGGCAACTGTGGCCGTGGGTTGAAGGCCAAGGGAAGCACCGGAGTGGATTTTGGAGGGGTGCCGCGTGCACACTCCCCTCTCCCCCGAGCACGCGACGCCCCTCTAAGCTCCTCCAATCGATAGAAAAACGACGTCAATCTGCTCATATATGGTCGGTGTCATTAAAGCAGTAGGTATTGGACACCGACATCGTGTCTGTGACAAAATAGTCGTCTTTTCTGGGCGTACAGCGCGAGGACATGTCAGATATGAATGGATTGAGGAAAATAGTTAGTTGGTTGTGGTGGTTATGTCCCATTCGCGAACGACTCTTTCTTTTGAGTCGAATCTTTTTAGTGATTTGGTTGAACCGATTCGCGGAACGGGTTGTTTCACGAACTGGACTGAATCCGTCTGAGCGGAACCAGCAGCTTATTGACTCATTGAAGCAAGAACCGGCAAATGATAATTTGGCATTTGGAGAGAAGTTAGTGCTGCACGATATAAAAATTAATGTATCAAAAACCGCGATAACATATTGCTCTAAGTGTATAAAATCGATTTCAATTATATTTAAATAGTTTAAAACTGTAAATATAACCAATATCTCACACTTTCACATTCTTTCTGAGAAAAGAAAGCCTCGATGCAATTTTTTTTAAAGAGTGAACAATGTTTAAGCATTTCATAAAAGGATGTTAAATCTGTCACAATGTCATCTGACAATGTCATTTCAACATCATAATGAATAATAGGGCTGTGAAACGATTTGCGATTAATCGCATCCAAAATAAAAGTTTGTGTTTACATAATATATGCGTGTATTATTTTGTATATATGAATACACACATATGCATGTATATATTTAAGAAAAATGTGTTATTAATATATCAAATATTTATACTTATGTTTAATATAAATTTTGTATATACATGCAAATATTTATTAAATACATGCATGTGTGTGTATTTACATACAAAATAATTATACACACCACACACACATATATTATGTAAACACAAACTTTTATTTTGGATGCGATTTAATCGTGATTAATCGTTTCACAGCCCTAAGAAAAAAAATGATTTAATACTAACAACTCTTTTGCTCACCTTGATCATATAGTTATATCAATCTGAAAACTTAACATCAAGAACATCCGGGTAAACAAACACCTGCAACTTAAAATGTTTATGAGTTGAGCATATGACCGTTTTATCAGCATTAATACGAAAGACAGTTTTAATAAGTAGCACTTTATTAAGTCAGATAATTTTTAAGTTAATTTTAGTTAATCAAATTATATTCAAGTTGTAGTTTACTTTGAGACAACTCAGTTTAGACAAACAACTAGTGCACATGAAATTACTATAAACATGCATATTAAAAAGTTGTGTTTTAGTATCATCAATAATAATAAAACAGTTAAACATGTATTTGTTAATGTGAATGGCTTTATTAGTGTATATAAAGGGTTGTTAAATTAGTTTTTTAAACTGTTGGTTGAATGATGTTTTCTCTCCTGTTTGAACCAGCTGTTTGCTGTTATTTGGCAACTGTTCACATGACATTGTAGTTCAGCAATGAATTATGAGCACTCTCAGGCATACTAATGTATTTATAATTGAGGTTTAGGTTACAGGTGTCTTTAGCCTAGTTGTTGTTGGGCTGACACATGCATTCTCGTGTTGTAGGTTACTTTGTGTAAGAGCCCTACTCCCCCAGTGAATACTATTTATTCTCACTGGTTTGTTCGGTTGCTTGGATATTTCAGTTGCTATGACATCTGTGGGTGCAGTTAAATGTGTCTTTTCCATCTCCGTGTTTTTCTGATTGCACAAACCCTTCTAGTTGTGCTGTGCAGATGTCAATAATCTAGAAAAGGTTTAGCTTGAATCTAGCTGCACTTGCCCTTTCCAAAATATAGGCCTTGCTTCTGGCAAACTTGAGGGGAACTTTGCCACAAATGAACAGTTTTTAAGATAACACCATGTTTCCCCGAAGACAGGTCTATTTAGGTTTGTCTGTGGTCACGTTTCTTTAAGAGACAATATCTTAAAGAATATTTTTTTAAGGAGAAAGACGACGATGAGACGCTTCGGTTATGGTTAAGTTTAGGTATGGTGTAGGGTAAGGGTTAGACCACTAGGGGGCGCCTTCTGCCCAAATATATCTGCGTCTTATTTTACGTTAAAGGGTGCCATGTGCGTTGGATATTTACGCTTTTGCAAAAGCGTCCTATATGGCGCTTTGGGATAACCTAATTTCAGCGTCCAGTAGATTATTTGTCAATACCTGCTCTCTCCTCATCTCGATCACTCTCTCTCTCTTTTTCCCTCAGTCTCATCATCTTACTTATTAAAGCTAAAGTATTCATTCAAGAGCAGTGAGTGATTTTCTTTTTGCCTTTAGTTGTTTGATTCGCAGTAATGTAGCAATCGTCCGCATATTAGACTGCTTCCCCTTTAAGAACGAGTGCAGATGTAAGTCTACTACTGGGCACCATTATTTTCTCCCAACTATTTCCATAACTGCGTCCATTTTAGACATAAACTGTTTAAGTGAATCTCCAAGCCAGTCATTTTGACCATTCTGTCCTCCGTCAGGTGTTGTGCGCGCTGTGGCACCGCGTGAGATCTCTCTCGCTCTCTCTCTCTCTCTCTTCTGGACTGCGCGAATAGCAAAATGCATCACAGACAAATGGTTTAATTTTATTATATATAGGCCTAGACATGGCTGGCGACTCAGCGAGATGGTTAATTTTTTTATAGCAATAATAAATGATAGCCTATGTATTTCTCCAGCGACAGCAATAACAGTAACGTCCGAGCTTATCGATACAGCGGTCTTTCAAAATTCAATCCCGTTTAATACCGAGTACGCATCCATCCCTACCAGGTGTACTGTGTTTTCCATGACTCTAGGAATGTCCAGCCTCGTAGTTCTTTGGCATTTTAACATTGACACTCTTCGCGCCACACTGTTTATGACGTTTGCTGTTTGTTTTGCTGATCGCCAGTTACTGGCCCGCGCGGGCAAGTGACTGGCCAATCAACTAGCCCGACATACTCTTTTACTGGCCCCGGGCCAT